>OY720461.1:35528475-35665975 GCA_963082715.1 Harpalus rubripes | reverse complement strand
AATTTCAAATATGATATTTATCAATAATGTATTAATTTTCTGAAACCGATAAACTATTGAACAAACCACGGATGTTATTGATCATAACAGGCCTTAGATGTCTTAAAATGACTTACATCTGCGGCAGTTTTGATGTGCATAACATTCCTAGTATTTCCTAGGTATGTTATTGGCTATAAATCACGTGGTTTATATAATAGTTATTTGTATATCAAGGCCGCGAAATCACTCTTTAGCGTTCCGAGAGAAAAATTGTCACCGAGGCCGCTTGCGGCCGAGGCAAGACATTCTCGAGGGCGCTAAAGGATTTCGCGGACAAGGTGTACACAATATTTTTTGTGCAACCGTAAAAAATATGTAATTACAAATTTTATTAATTTTAAACGGTTTCATTGTAAATAGAAAGTTAGCTTTCAAGGTGGCTATGGCATTAACATTTGATAAACAAAACCATGCAATTCTCAAATGTCAAAGTGATTGTTTACCTAATTTCGCGGCCGCTACCATGAAAACGGCCGCGAAATTCATTTCGCGGCCGTTACCATAACAACGGTCGCGAAATTTAATTTCGTGGCCTGTATTGCGGCTGCGAAATGCCAATTTCGCGTCCGGTTGCACAAAAAATATTTTATTCAATTTTGACGAAATAATAAAAACCATTATAATATTTAATTGTCAAAATACAAGGAAGTACAACCTTTAACAGTTCAAGTAATAATATTAGATTCATTTAAAAATGAAGTCTGAGTTTTCAGGCAGAACTGACAATTTATAGTTATGTTTTACTTTAATTTGCGTTCGCTAGCTAGGTTCAACAAAATAAATATCGTTCAGTACGCAACTAGCGCTAACAAACAGCGCTACTTTTTGCTAGACAAGCGCTATTCCAAAAGGACGCAAGCATTATCGCAACGTGAAGAATATTATAGGAGGGCATCTATCAACGCGTTTTGGGCGTATTTAATTAATAATAAATATAAATTTGAACAGGGCGCGTAAAACATTGTTTGTTTTCTCAAACATTTGAACATTAATATTCATTATATTCATTGTTATCATCCTTAAACGCTTTCGTAATTACTATCACATTTTTTGCTAAGTAAAAAATACGGTAAAACAGGCATCTTCAATTTGGGTGCAAATGAAAAATGTACAGCATTAAAGAGAACATTTGTATAGCCATATTTGCGTTTTAATAAATAATAGAGTAGGAAAACAGCAGAGAATACAAAATTGATTAAAAAAGCAGCATATACAAACAATGAATATTTTTCATAAAAAGTATAATTTTTACTCTGTGGTTTACCTACAATATTGTCATAACAAACAAAGTTTGTTATATTTCATAATTCAACAAAAACTTTTGATTTGAATCTAGAAGAAATATTACAAAACAAACCGACTTTCTTTTCTTTATAAAATTATGAATTGATTATTCTATTAGTTGCAACCTAGATTCAGACATAATAACACAATTACGAATAGAAATGTATCGTGGTCGTGACAATGTAAGACGAAATATATTATCATTATAGAGATAAAAATATATGCAGTAAATCTTGCTTAAATATCTTCAGACATACTAAAAGAGTTATATGGATTATGTTCAAATATACGTACAAGAAAAGTGTATACAAATAAATATTTCACCATATTTTGAGATTTAATATTAAACAAAACAAAAAGACTGGTAGCATGAACAACTGATTAAGGTTGATTAGCAAGCAGATGACTAGCAATATTTTATTTTTGGCAATCATTTATTGATTATTGTACGTATTTTTTATTTAAAGTAGTTTTCAGCTATAATACACCGAGGGCATTGATAATTACGAAATAATTTTATGACAGTTACCGAAAGCGCGTTGCTTGGTAACAGCCCGACGCCGAAGGCGGAGGGGTGTTACCTAAAAGCAACGTGCTTGAGGTAGTTGTGAAAAAATTATAAGTATTTATCAATGATCGAAGGGTATTCGGTGAGAATTTTTTTTGCAATTTTAATTAAATTTACGAAGAATTTGTATTTAGCAAAATTTAATTATAAAATCACCCAATAGATGGCAGTAGTAGCTATTAATATGTAGGGTATAGTCTGTCTAGAAATCTACCGTTATTACCCTCTCAGCAGGTCTATTGTTAGGGATTTAAGCTTGATTTATAGCGGGGAAAGGACAGGTACGTATTAAATGTTTTCCTGTTTTATTTTACTTTATTTTGTAATAATGAAACAAATCTTTTTATTTTTTTAAATAATAATGGAACAAACAATACATAAAAAACAAAATTAAATACATAATATAGCAAAAAAAAAAACGAAAATTCTTACTTAAAATTATACACTGCGGAGCAGTTTGTCATTTAATAATGAAACAAATCTTTTTAATTTTTTTAAATAATAATGGAACAAACAATACATAAAAAACAAAATTGAATACATAATATAGTAAAAAAAAAACGAAAATTCTTACTTAAAATTATACACTGCGGAGCAGTTTGTCATTTAATAATGAAACAAATCTTTTTATTTTTTTTTAAATAATAATGGAACAAAGAATACATAAAAAACAAAATTGAATACATAATATAGTAAAAAAAAACGAAAATTCTTACTTAAAATTATACACTGCGGAGCAGTTTGTCATTTAATAATGAAACAAATCTTTTTATTTTTTTTAAATAATAATGGAACAAACAATACATAAAAAACAAAATTAAATACATAATATAGTAAAAAAAAAAAAACGAAAATTGTTAGTTAAAATTATACACTGCGGAGCAGTTTGTCATTTAATAAAATATTGCACGTAACAATAAATAATATACACATACATAATTAATCGATAATAATATCTTCTTCACTGTAGCTGTCCATATCACTGTTGTCACTTGAGTCCTGAATATTTATAATAAAATCTTTTGTAACATTATTAACATTAATATATTCATCTTCTATATTAATCACATGACGCACACTATCAGCCCAATTTTCCGGTGTTATATTGTCCATTTCACTTTTTATTAACTCAATAACACTATCACTTACTGTCGGTGATGCATTGTTCCTTCTTACATTACTTTTTAATTGCCCCCAAATCAATTCTATAGGATTAAAAATACAATAATAAGGGGGCAATCGAAGTACATCATGTCCAAATTGTGTTGCCAAGTTGTCACACACGTATTGTTTTACAGGAGGCTTAATTTTTACAACATCCAATAATTGTTTTTTTTTGTACGATTCCTCGAAGTAGAGATCGTTTTTAATTAAATATTCTTGAATCTCGGCCTTCGTAGAAGAATTTGTCGGTATTTTTACACTTTGCCGCGAATGGTAACTAGCATTATCCATAACAATAACACTATTTTTTGGCAAATTTGGCAATAAATTCTCACTAAACCACTTTTCAAAAATATCTGCAGACATATTGTCATGGTAGTCTAACAAAATATTTTTTGTGTTATGGCCAGCTAAAAATCGCGCACCATTTATCCACCCTTGATCACTTCCGGCATGAAGTATAATAAATCGTTTTCCTCGTGCTGGTGGAACATTGACACTACAATCCTTTGAACCGTCTGTCCAACTTTTTGATACTGTGTCGTGACTATCATACCAAGTTTCGTCTAAATATATTATCGGACGTTTTTCAGCACGATATTTCTTTATATCACGTAAAAATTTAAAGCGCCATTCACGTATTCTTCTACTCTCCATTATAGTTTGCCGTTTATTAATTTTTTTAAATCGAAAACCCATATTACGAAGGGTCGAATGCAAAGTAGCCACAGAGCAATTTATATCGCATTTATCATCTTTTAGTCTCTGGTACAATGTACGTACAGACGGCAACGTTTTTTCAGTATACATCGTGTATATTTTACGTCGAATTATATCTTCTTCAAAAGAATTCACTACTCTCGACTTACCCGCGTCACGTCTTTTCTTTCTTGGTCTCAATTCACCACTTATTATATCACGAACAGTATTATACGGCACTTTCGTCATTTCACATGTTTTGGTTAAGGCCGAATTTTCATCTTCATTATCTTTTAAATAGTTATACACATTTTTAATTATTTCTTTCGCTTCTAGCGGCAAACACGTACGTTTAAGTTTTGCACAGCGATCTTCTTCAACGGGTAAACTATCATTATCATCTTCAAATGGTCGCCACATAGTAAGTGTCTATATAATTGCTCTCAGTACGAAAAGTAAAGTAATACTGATTTTAAAATTTTGAAAACTCATTTATATACGTTTGGTACGTCATTGCTAATCTTATTTTCCCTAATTTTAATCTATGGTCACAGCATGTTTCAACAAATCTTATTTGTTCCTAATTTGTAACAATGGTCAAATACGTAATTTGATTCTGTGAATTCATTAGCTAACAATTTTGAAATTTCGTAATGCATAACAAAGATTAGCAAATTTAAATTTTTCGGAGTCCGACCCTTACGCCAGGTAGTGCTACATCCCGCTGTGCCTGGTCTACCACAGGCTTAGTAAGTCAAAGCAATAACGGTAGAATTCTGTACAGACTATACCTTTATAACCAGGGTATGGCCATGGCCCAAGATCGCCGCCATTGTCGGTAATTGATTTTCCTATTTATTTGTAATAAATGTGATATTATATTATAAAATAATATTAAATAATCACACTGTGAATTTAAAAAGGTAATAAAAATGAATTTATTTAATATATATACAATTATTATTAAGACATACATTTATAGGTTATGTAGAATATATGATCATTATGATATGTGTTGTTATTATCACATCTAATTTAATATCACTAGTTCTTAATTACATAATAATATATTTTCTAAACTTACCTATTAAAACTTTTAATGATTGTGCTTAATATTGGTAATTTTTAGTTGTTTTCAGTGACAGTAATCGTGGTGGGTATCTTAACAAACTACACAAGTAAATAAGATAAAATATATTACTTACACTTTAAATACATATTAAAATGATAATTAAATGTGTTTTTCATTAAAATAAAACAAATAGCCACGAAAATACATAATACTTTGCGCAAGAACAACACATATAACAGATGTCCCGGTAATGGCGGACGAAACGTGAGCCACGCCATGGCCATACCCTGGTTATAAAGGTACCCTATTAATATGTTCAGCGTCAACTGTGTAACCATAATAAGATTGACATTGACACGAGAAGACAAGACATGCCCAGTTTTATTATACAAACTTTTAATAGTAATAATTTTATAAATTGAATCGTTATTTTCACTGCCTTACAGTGAAAATGACATTTTCAAATTAAAACAATAAATAATATTGAGAGATTCGGTGGTAGGCACTTGATGAAACATATTTTAAATAACAAGAAATTAGTTACAGAAAAAACACTTGGTGTAAGTTTCACAAAATTTTTATTTCAAACACTTTATCGATTTCGGTTTCTTTCTGATGATGGTCTAAGAAACCGAAATCGATAAAGTGTTTGAAATAAAATTTTTGTGAAACTTACACCAAGTGTTTTTTCTGTAACTAATTTCTTGTTATTTAAAACAATAAATCTTTAATTATCTGTCAAAAAGTGTTTGTTACTTAGCAACTTAGTGACATAAGTGATAATTGTCTTAGGGTAATTATCAGTGTAAGTTTGTTTTGATTGGTTACTTTCGCACACGTGATCAGAAATACAGGGATTCAATTGGATATTTTTTTAACCAAAAAATTTTCAGTGTAAGTTTGTTTTGATTGGCTACTTTCGCACACGTGATCAGAAACACAGGGACTCAATTGGATAATTTTTTAACCAAAAAATTTTCTCCGAAATCATCCATAAACAATTACCATTAATCAGTTTTAGCAGGCAAAGAGGTTGTCAAGATGTCGACAGCCGATATTAAAGCAAAGCCAGAGAAGATTTTTAAAAGAAATGTTCTATATCAGGGATGGCGAACCAATGGCACGCTACGGAATGTTCGGGTGCGGTGCGCGGGTCATTTGATAAACTGAATTTGTCCCAATCCGATTGGTTGGAAATTGAAGAATTTGAAATGCAGCTGATTGATTTCCAATCTAGTTCAATATGGATTCAAAAATTTATTGAAACAAGGAAAGAGTTAGAATTAATTGAAACAGAAAGATTGACAAGTAATATAAGTGAAAATGCTAATAACAAAATTTTGGAAACATGGAATGCGTTACCAGACACATTTAATTGTTTGAAGAACCTGGCTCATGCTATTTTAACAATATTTTCATCAACCTGTGCCTGCGACTCATTATTTTCAGAAATGAATAACATTAAAGACTCGGTTAGAAACTGTTTGACAGATGACTCCAGTTCAGCATGCATTCTGCTAAAAGTAACATCTTACAACCCTATCATATGTTATTTGTCATCGAGTGTGCAACAACAGAAGTCACACTAATTTTACTTTAATTTAAATTACGCGTATAATTGAAACATTGCAAAATGTTCCTATTTTTTTGTACTAAATAATGAGTTTTGAGTTGATAGTATTTATTATTATTATTTTCCCAATAATCACAGTCAAAATTATTTGATGGCACGTCTATGACCTCATTAAACATTTCTTTAGAAAAATGGCACGTTGATACGTAAAGGTTCTCCATCCCTGTTCTATATTGTTAAAATGAACATATTTGTAAAAGTTATATGCTTGAATTAGAGTAAGACCCGGTTGCAGAAACATCAACGCTTTATTTAAGTAATGAATTAATTAACGGATCATCAAAACGAACAAATACAACTCGATTTTTTGGCAGCAACGATTTAAATATCATGAGCACAAGGAAACTGTTTCCAATTTAATCAAAATATGTAATTTTAATTTTGACTAATATGTAACTAAATTTTCATTTTCATTGTTATATGTAATTTTTTTACACTAATGTGACGTCATAAGCCGAAACGTTGTCTTGTTTAAAAATATTTCAATAAAGAAATTATCGACAAATGAAGCTCATTCATCTAAGAACCCTACAACTGAATTACCAATCACAGCTTCAGAAAATTCCAATCGTTATAATATTTAGTTTAACTATAATATTGGATGTAACATCTCTGTTCCTAAACAGATCTTTGCAGATAAAATTTCATAAATATGAATGAAAAATAAATTATATTTCTTACCTTTTTTCATCTTTGGGACTTGGTACATGAAACACGCATTCACGTTTTTGAAAAGTGGCATCAATCCAGCACCGTGCCCTGGGCTAAAACAAAAAGAAATAAATATATCATGTTTTCTTTGCAATATTTTTGGTGGCAAACTGTCATCCCACCAATTTGCTCTTTATTAAACAAAACTATTACTAAATTTTGTGAAAATGTTTTAAAGTATCAATATGTTGAAAAATACTAAACTATCATTAATTTCCGTTTATGCAAGCACGACAAAATTTTGTAAGCTTCCGATATAAGTATATTTTGGAGGAAATATACATACATTTTTCTTATGAATATTTTTAACAATCTTCCTGAAAATATCGTGAATAAATGCTACAGCTCGTGTTTTTATTTCCAACTTCATTTAACTGAAAAATATTAAAATTTACACTGAAACTAATAAAATCTACATATTATAGAAGAAATTTATCGTACGTTCATTATTTAAATCACACTGTATTTCACAAAAACCATGCGAAGACTGACATTGTAAGAAAAAATGACATGCAATGAAAAATAAATAATAGTTAGGTACTTATTGTAAGTATGTACAAAATGAGTAATCTTATAAAAAATACCCTTATTTACTCTGCTTTGTATATAATTTTAAAATGATTACAAGTTCAACTATACACTCAGACGTTACGGTTCCAAATATATACAAAACTTATCATATTTTTTTGAGTTTTCCAACAAATTTATTTTTAGTACCACATAAAACTAAAAAATGTATTGCAAAATGTATGATAACGATAATAAATATACAAATAATGCGACATACAAATTAAACTATTATTCACGAAATATGACTATTCTAGGTCATTTATTCGAAGAAAGAATACACATCACTTTATAGCAGTAGCTTAGCAACATTTTGTATTAGAAAGAGAAAGATTATTTGACCTATGTCTATTTAATTTATGTGGTGTGACAGATATACGTAAATAGTGACATTACTTTCTAACACACTATAAATAATAATGACGTATGTTGTAGAATTACAGATACCTAATTATCTACTACACTGCCCTCTGTTCTAATATTTACCCAGTGGCGTTGACGTGTAAATCAAATTATTATTCCTTGGTTTACAAGTTAAGTCAATGTTTTTGTATTTTGCATTTAGAAAGAACATAATTTTGAAATAAATTACTCTTATTTTTTCAGTTAAAATGTTTCCATAAATATTTCATGTTACACGCCTATGCATACGAAATGCAATGAAGTTATCTGCAAGTAATATTATATCAGGCGGCTCACAAATGACCTTGAATAGTCATCTTTCGTGAATAATAGTTTATAACTTTTTTTTGTATTCGTAGTTTAGTTAGTAGCTCTGTTTACTATAAGAGGAGTATAAACTAGTGCTGTGAGGATCCGACACAACTTGGATCCTAGAACCCGGATTTCAAAGAATCCGGATCCTCGGATTTTCCGATGTTCGGATATTGAAGCGGATATCCGAAAATTAATTTGAATTTGGATCCGGATCTGAACTTGGATCCGGATTTGATCTTGGATCCGGATTTGAACTTGCATCCGGCTCTGGACTTCGATCCGGATCTGGACTTGGTTCCGAATCCGGATTCGATGTTTTGTCTACGGATCCGAATCTAAACTTGGATCCGGATTCGATATTTTGTTTACGGATTCGGATCCAAATTTTAATTCTGGATCCGATCAATTTAAAAAACAGTGGCCATAGGAAATTTTCCGCACGCGACAAAATTCGTGTGGTTAGTTTCGTGCACGAACAGTACTGTACGTATGAGCCGAAGCCTACGCATACGATTCTCGAAAGCAAGCGAACGTAGTTTGTAGCAGCCCATCCAAGTGTTGTAATTTTAATATTCAAAATTTATTGTATATACATAATATATTTGATATAGTAGGTATAGTAGGTAATAAATTTTGAATATTAAAATTACAACACTTATGGCTTATGACAGCGTCCTTGACAGCTACGGCTGACAGTGAAAAAACAATTATATGATGAAGCATTCACGTGGTACAAATGTTTCGTTTAGATTGGCTGCTACAAACTACGTTCGCTTGCTTTCGAGAATCGTATGCGTAGGCTTTGGCCGAGTTTCGTTTGGTATTCAAGAATACCACTCATACGTACAGTACTGTTCGTGCACGAAACTAACCACACGAATTTTGTCGCGTGCGGAAAATTTCGCATGATTTCAAGAATCGGGCCCCAGGTAGCGAAATACCTATCGTGCACGTGTTTCACATAAAAGGGATTGTTTTTGTTATCTACTTATAGTTCTATGGAATTGAGGAATTTCCTTCTTAGCGGATGCTAAAAGTTGTCCAACAGAAATTTAAACAGCTGCCAAAAATATGCCGACTATTAATTTACTACATCAAACAAAAATGCATAGTGGATTATCATCAGATTTATTTGGTTTTGGTTAGACCCGATGCTAATATTTAAATGTAAGGTTTAATACTGAGAATATCCGAATGCCAGGATCGATCCTGATATTGAAATTTCATATTTAAAATCCGATAATCATACTCATATTCGAATCTAAGATCCGATACTCAAATCAGTTTTCAAGATTCGCTATTCGGATCCGGATTCAAGATCCGGTACCAGGGTTCGGATCCAAATTTCAATATTCAGGTTCGAATCCAAAATTTGATACTCAGATCCAAATTCCAAAACTCAGATTCGGATCCAAAATCTGATACTCAAATCCGGATCCGAAATCTGATGCTCAGATCTGGATCCAAAATCTGGTACTCGGATCCGGATCCGATGCTCAAATCTGAATCCAAAATCCGATATTCGGATCCAGATCCGAAATCCGATGCTCAGATCCGAATCGAAAATCCGATACTAAGATTTGGATCCGAGGTCCGGATAGTTCAACATTCAATTATCAGGATATTTTTGGATCCGAAACCGAAACTATCCGGATCCGGATCCCACCACTAGTACGAGTATAGACTCCGAAAGCGTGACGTCAAAAGCTGAAATAATCTTGAAATACGTATCCGGTTTGTAAGTGTGGCCGTGGTGAAAAATACACATACCCAAACATTATTCACCACTTTTATTATACAGGGTGTCTCACAACTCGCGCCCCAGACGAAACTGACACTTGCCGACGACAATAGGTTGCCAACAAATAGAAGAAAATAATTTGCGGCTGCTTGCTTAACGGAGTTACAAGACTTTTTAATCCACCAATCCCGGAAGGGTATCTTGAGGTGTGATGATATTATTACAAAATAAAACTGGTTGCTAGGTTTTAAAAATACTACTAGTGAGTTACAAAATTTGTTTGACTTACTGTAATTTTGACACTTTAGAGTTGACTTTTCACTGTCAACAAATTTAGGTTAGCGAAGGTGTCCTCCGAAATCATCATTTATATCGTACAGTGCAACATGTTGTAGCAGCTGTGTAAAATGTGTTAAACGAAAATATTATTGTCATTTGATCTGGCATAACTTGACCGGTCTCATGCGTCCTTGCGATGGCTCTCAATATCACTATATGATCCACAAGATTTCTATCCGGGAAACGTTCCGAATAGACTCGTGCTGCCTCTCTGGCGTTACGTCCACATTCTCCGAAAATTATAATCATTTCTAAGTAATCAGCGGCTGAATACATGGTAAGAATTTGTCTTTTTTTATTCACCTTGTCAAATTTAATTTGACAGTGACATTTTTCGAAAACTACAGTCGCCCACACATTTTAAAGAAGATTTGATTTTTATAAAACCATAGTAACGTAAAATTACGGCAAACACACGTTAAAGGTGTAGGTCTCTGATTGGTCAATTTTAAGACGTCTTTTTTCGAATATCTTTTAAGCTAGATTTTTTTCTCGAAATTGCACATCCGAGTGCTGTCTCGTGTTTCCTCATTCGCTATGGGGCGCGAGTTGTGAGACACACTGTATACGTTAATGCCTCGCACATTATTGCAGCTACCTTTAAACAGTTTATTTATCTTGTAATACCATTCGTAAATTTGTGTAGACTACTTTAAGCATCTTGTGTATCCATTATCCATCAATTAATAACTGATATCAACCCAATTGAGTACTTAATACTTTATTCATGAGTTTCTGATCGTAAATTGTATCGTATACAACGGGTATTAATTATGCAAACAGTTTAACAAGTTCCAAATTAATTTAATATATACAGCAAATATTTAAAGAGTTACAACAACAATAAGCAAGAACATCCAATATCAATTTTTGTATAAAATTCTTGTTGTATGATTTACTCAGAAGTTTCTAATTATTATTTACTTACAAGAGTACGTATAAATTTAATTTAAAATATTATGCTTTAGAGAATATAAAGTTATATACTGCCAACTTTAGCAACTTTATATTAAATTAAAAGTTTTCTCAAATATTCATGTTCTCTAATGAATAATGAAAATATTTTCAACCTTAGTAATGCAAAAACCAATTAAATTTTCTATCAAACCAATTAAACAATGAATAAATGTTTCAATTTATTTGTCCAATAATCAAAAATTTATTATTTTTGTTTTATCAATTTTGCAATACTTTCGAAGGTCAGAAAATGGGACATATGTAATTTATGATTGTTTTTATGTACGTACGTGTAGTTCAAGTCGTAGTTTTATTTTTATTGCAAATGTAATTTACAAAATTCCTTAGAATTTTATTTATGTATTTCTTATAACCAATGAAATGCTTCATTGTATGTCACGTGTCTGCGATTCAACCAATCCTGTCATTATTATACTAAGAATGAAGCTCTAGTGATTACTCCCGGGAATAATCTCTGTAGCTTTTATTTTTGTTGACATATGTCAGCTAGCTATCAATACATAAGCAAAATGAGCGAGTCCTGTTTCTTATTATAAAATAGATCAAAAAATTATAGAAACCACTTGTGCACGTACCATAACTAGTAAATATAAATACAATTCCTGATTATTTATGTTTATTTTGCCTTGTCAAAGTTGTGTTTTAGTTGTTAAAACAGACTTGCCAACAAATTTGTGGAGCAAATAAAATCTAATTACATACAGGGTATAAATGAAATAAGTGTATTAAATTTAACCAGTAATGTAACTCGACGAGAGCAACAATATTTCTTAATAACTTTTTTTACCTTCCGTCACCTTTAGATAAGGAAGGTATTGTCTTTGGTCAAAAAATTCGGTGGTGAGTTTTTGACGAATAAGCACGTTTTAGGGTCCCTAGAATACGATTTTACTATTTTTACGATGATGTCTGTATGTGTGTGTGTGTGTATATATGTGTGTGTGTGTGTGTGTGTCTGTGTGTGACAAAATTTTCTAATGCGATAACTCTAATACTACAATTCCAAAAATTATAATTCTTTCGTATTCCTCTTCGTTACATCCATGTGAAGAGCTGATTAGATTTTGGTTATAATTGGTCAACCGGAAGTACCCTCATTTGAAGATTTTAACAGTTTTTCTTGAAAAAACGATGTTAAATATCATTTTTTCACATTTAATGTTATTATAAATATTAAAGAATTATTTATTCTCTATACGATTTGAATGCATTTTATACTTCATATTAAATGGATATAGAGTTAAAAAATTATAAAGAAATTAAATATCATATATATTAGTCAGCTTTGCTATAACTCTGGAAACAGCTGCGATACATTAAGAAAATTCTGATTGAAAGGTGTCAGTGTCAAGTGCAGTTGACAGTATGTTTATGTTATAATTTTACTGGAAATATAGGATCTTTTGTTAGAAACTTTCTGTATGGAATTAGTACAAAATACATACAACTGCCTTAAGGTAATGTACAAGAAATATAACCTTTTGCAAGGAACTTTCTGTATGACATTTATACAAAATACATAGAACTGACGGAAGGTAATGTGCTGGCCACATCAGATTTTTTCTAAGTCTTTTAGATTTTGAGTTAAAATTCTTTGAAGATTTGCTGCATATTTCGTTACCCGCCCATGGAGAACAAATGGCTAATGCCGTATTCAAGTGGGATACAAACAGCTCAAAAATTGTCGGTTATCGGTTACACTTGCAGTCACAGTAATTAATCAACGAATCATCGGAAATATCATTTATTATTAATTAATTCGTAATAGTACAATTTTTAAAATAAAGAAATTTAAATTTTGGATGACAAAATTATAAAGTTGTATATTAAATCAGGATTTTAATCATGTGTGAATAGAGGAAGACAAGGAGGAATGAGTGAACGAGGAAGAGCAAACGCATAATTATTAGATGAAAAGGTTGTTGATAGTCGACTGACGGGATATGAAGGTTGAAAAAATATTCGGAACTGCAGTCTATTATTTCTTTATTTTCAACTACGCCGACGTTTCGATAGTACAACTATCTTCTTCAGGGCTAGTTGAAGTCGTGTATAAATATTGATAAAATGGACATCTCACAAAATATAATCAAATGTAAGGGAAATAAATATAACATGAGATTAATAAAATAATAACAATCAGTCACAATTTTATAAATAGTCTAGCTGGAGCTATGGTCACGTATGATTTGATTTGTGTCAAATTATATTTTGAGGTTCATTTTCACATGACATCTCAGTTCTTTGATTCTTATGCACTTATTTCTGAATATTATTATATTTTAGAGAGTTTGTGCTGCTTTAGATGTGTCACATGTGACGGGAAATAATATCAAAAATGAATTCAAACATGGATAAATATCGTCCCCAAAAGAATTAGTGATCCGTCGAAAATCAATGCGAAACACTGCAGTCTGCAATTCGACGTACTTACTATTTATATAT
Source organism: Harpalus rubripes (assembly GCA_963082715.1). NCBI lineage: Eukaryota > Metazoa > Arthropoda > Insecta > Coleoptera > Carabidae > Harpalus > Harpalus rubripes. The sequence continues at coordinate 35,652,015 of OY720461.1, read as the reverse complement.
GTGGTGAAAGTAAATTGCTTTTTAAGGCTCTTTTCATAATCAATTTTAAGTATTATAATTAAATTTAAAATAATTGCTGTGTTGTGCTTTCAAAGATGTTTTCATATTATATTAATTGTTGTAATCAATCCTTATTATTGTTGTAATGAATTATAATTAAAAAGAAAATAATTTTCATTATATACCGTTCATATTATTTCTATTTGAAGTCCATAAACGATGATCGGATTGTAATGAGAGCGTACTATTATGCCCTCATATAATGCCCCGGTTGTTATAGATATGTTTGTATACACCGTATCCTAACAATAAACAATTCATAATACTTTAGTGAGACATAAAAATCTTTTTCTACAGTCTGTATACAAAGTAGCCATTTGCGCTCTCTTTTGTCAACGCAAAATGTCACTTTGCCGCTCTAGAGCGACAAAGTAGAAAAACGCTCGCTCCTCAAATTTCTAACTATACAATGTTGAGAAATGTTACTTGGCTACATTCTTAAAGGAACCGTTTAGTCAGGAATTAATGACACTGTAGTTACACCTTACCCACTTACATAACCAAACAAAATGCCGCACTGCTGTGAAAATAAAATAGGGCATTCATTTACAAAAACGAAAGTATAAAATGCTTAGATTAGATTGAAGCAATAGCTCAAGAAGAATGAAAAATACCGATAAGTAAAAATAAAAAAAAAAAAATTATGTTATGCTGGGGGACCCCATTGTGGCGACTGTAGAAAAAATCTTATGTGTGTTTCGAGCGCAAATGGACATTGTCGATTTCGAGAGAATGCCTCGCTCCTGCATCTCAATCGACAATGTCCTATTTTGCGCTCTTAATACACAAATAGCTATTAAAACGTTATATCGTTATAATAATAACGACAATTGTTTAATTCGCTTATTTTGTAAACGTTTGTTATGACATTATGCATTGTTATATCATAGTGATATTCTGTAAACAATAATTTAAAAAATAGATAACGATAACGTTATATTTTAACGACTGGAAAATCATTCGTTACATAATCGTTTTGTCAATAATTCAGTATTTTTATTCCTGTCAAAATAACATTGCTATTATGTTGAATAGTGATCTCAAAAACCCGTCATATTTCATATTATAATTTTTTGCAAGGTAATACAGTGGACCCCCGGTAATCCGACAAACGTTTTGCAGGGCAGTGTCGGACTATCGTATTTGTCGGATTATAGAGTACTGCCTAAGACCCCCTATAGTCCGGAATTTTTTACAAACGAGTACCTTGTAATCCGACAAATTACAGATCCAGTGATAAGATTCTATATGTTATACTCTGAAGCACAAATCATACTTCATTATGTATGTCAAATTTAGTAAATTAAACAACACAGTAGAGAGCTTACGTTTTATTATGAAATTAACGTCATTGATGCTATAGAACTTACAAACAATAATAACTTTACATTAGGAAATATGTAATTGTGTACAAACAAATGTGCATGCATTATCTATATTAGCAAAGACTGTCAAAAAATATTCAATAATAATAGTTATGTCGGATTACAGGGGGTGCCGGATTAGACAGGGGCCGGATTACCGGGGGTCCACTGTATTAATAATAATATTTATTAATTTTATTAATTATTAATTATAAATTATGTGCACATTTTGTTGTAAATAGATTCCCAGTGCCCTGCACTAAAAGCTTGTGGAATATCTATCTTGAAAAATTCATGTTTATGTGAAACTAATCTATTGCAATTAATGAATCCTTATCAAGGTCCTTACTTTATAGTAACAGGACATGAAATTTCTTCTACCTGTCATAAATGACAGTTCTAGACCACTAAATAAAAATGGCAGACACGGCTAGCTATATTTTCTCAAGTATAAAGCAGCGGAAACAACCTCATATTTTTAAAGAAAGGTTGAGGATTTCTAAACTTAATAAATTACGCCTATTTATTGAAGAAATTCATTCTGATTTTATTTATCATCGATTTAGTATGAGAAAAGCTCTTATATTTTGTATTGCAGCTAAGTAATGACACTTGATATGCTTAAAAATGGCATATGACAGTTGTCAATTTGACACTACACTGTGACATCACATCCCGCTAGACCGCTAGATGCGCTGGGTCCTGCTGAACGCGGCCAATGTTTCTCATTATGTCAAAAATTAAATGAAAAATGTATTTTAAGATCAATTTAAACATACACATTTGATATAGCGTTCATAATGAAACGAAAGTGATGTTAAATCACGAGGCGATGAGTCGAGTGTTTTAATCACGCAAGTTTCAATATGAGGCTATATCAAATATCTATCATATATTTCATTTAAAATTATAATTAGTGACGCACGCGAGGCGAGACGAGACGAGAAATATAAAATATCGATCTCGTCTTGTTTTCGGATCTGTAATCTCGATCTCGCTCTCGTTCTCGCACATTGTTTTGGGTGTCGTCTCGTTCTCGCACGAGAGTCTCGCTATAGAAATAAGCGCTTGCGCACTACGTATTTACGTAACAGTTTAACTACAAGAGACAAGTTCACACCAATCGCGTCTTCCGTGTATTTGCAGTCGTATAAGTATCAATATAATAAAGAGACGAAACATTAAATTCTGGTTACCAAATTATTTCAATACGAACATAATGTTTATTAATTTACAGTCACCAGAAAATGTGATAAGTTGGTAAATTTAATTTACTTGTAAAATATCCAGTTTATCACCAAATTGTGATCTTTAAACTATTTTAATACAAACATCTGTTAATACATTCTGTCATCGGTAAAACGAATTAATAGCTATTAACATACCTAGGAATGTTATGCATATCATAACTGCCGCAGATGTCGGTTTGAAATCCGAGACATCTAAGACTTGTTATGATTCATAACATCCGTGGTTTGTTCAATAGTTTATCGGTTTCAGAAAATTAAGACTATATTAATAAATATTATTTTTTGAAATTGTCTCGTTAATACTACTTTCAGAATGCTATGGTTAACAGAATATTTTTTTTTGACTTGTCAATATGACAAATATTCAAATTGTGAGCTTTATTCCTCATGTTTATTATTTTAGAATAAAATAAACCGTATTTAAAACGATACACTAACGTTATGTGTATGTATTAATAAAGAGCATTATATTTTCATTTTATTTTATTTTCATTTTGTAGACCGTTGGTGACAAGTTAGTATGGTAATAATATTACCATACAGATACAGTTATTACTTAGTTACCAGCCTACTTATGTACATGTAAACAATAGATTAATATCCTGAAACCGGTAAACAATTCTTTTTTGTAACTTTGTAAATCGCCGGCAACCAATCACTCTGCTTCTCTCAGTTTTGGCTCCCATCGACGCTTAATATAACATCCTTTACTTTTTAGGGGCGGCAATAAAATGTTAACCGTGGTTTTAATTGGGGTGAATTAGGGACTGAAATATTACTGAATGCAAAACAGATTTTGTTTTAATTTTGCATTTCCTCTCTCTGGAACCAATCGACTCTAAATAGACTCAATAATACAGTGAATTCATATAATTTTCACAGTCTCGTATTCTATGCATGAATTAGCGTTGACTCAACTCCTTGACGGTTCATTTTTCATTGAATTTATGAATCAAAGCTATAATGTTACAAATACTTTTTACTGTGAGACTCTCGCGAGGTTCTCGCGAGATTTCTCGCTTCTCGCAGTTGTTATATCGATCGCGCCTCGAATTTTAAACTGCAATCTCGCTCTCATTCTCGTCTCGTTTAATGCTACGAGACGAGACGAGATGCGAGAGTACTCTCGCCTCGTCGTGCATCACTAATTATAATATGATTTTAGCAAATAATAAAGTTCTTAATTGCTCTCAAGGTTATTTATTTTTAAAATTTGTTACAGAATAAGAATACGAAGTTAACGATTGTCGTTAAGTAGATATAACGAATTTCATAATTCGCTACGATAACGATACGTTAAACAAATAGGCCTAAATATTCTTATAAACAAAAGCCTAACGAGACAGAATTTTAAGCGGTAAGTCGCTATCTCAATAATTATTAATAACGTTTCATTTAAAAAAAATGTGAAATTAGGCATTGAACTTTAAAATAAATATCTTTAATCAATATTTTCAAAAAATCTCATCGTATAAACAAAGGTTAAATTGAATATACATCATATACTTTCTACTAATGAATAGTTGTATATTATCTTGATATTTCCGTAAGGAACTACTTTTTATCTTGTCACATGATATCCATATTTTCATTGTAGTCGTCCTTGATTTTGTCATATATTGACAATTTTTTTAAGAAGTTATTTAGCAACAAAACAATTTTGCACATTTTATATTTGAATAATGGAAATTTTACGATAATACAATTGATAAAATCTTGACGATAAGTATGAGATACATATGAATTAATAACAAATTATGAGATTTATAACATTTTGTAATATTATGAAATAATAATAATTGTTTATACCATAATTACACTTTAAAACAAAACACGACGATGCATCTTCCCCATATACCTACCTTGTTTCATCCACCTTTCATAAATCTTTTTTTCCAAATATAAAGCTGTTTCAATATACTCATTTTATCGTATAGGTATCTAACATCGTGAAAAATGCAAATTAGAAGGCAGAAATAATAACAATATTGAAGAAAAATAGTCTAACAAGAAGATAATTTGATTGTGCCAATACCAACCTAAAGTGATTTAACTTAATTCCTGATATAACTAACTGACAGATAAAAATGCATTGTAAAAGACAGTCTTGTTTATCGACGGCATAATTGCTAGGATAAAGTTATACCTCCAATAGCTATACCATAGTTTATCCATCAATGCACCTTTTCAATTTAAAGAGATAGAAGATATGCGCAATGGGGATCTGCGCATAGTAAGAACAACTGAGATCTATGGAGTTTGTTTCTAAAAAATTTAGATGTAAAATGTGAGAATATCGCAGATAACTTTAAAAAATCTTATCGAAATAAGTTACAAAAGCTTTTGTTGAAGTTAAAATGTCTAACGATGCAAATTTTCACTGAGAATACAGGTATTTTAATGACTTTAATATTTTTGACGGTACGTTTGACAGCCCAACTGGCAGTTGTTCGCGCAATTTTCTTACTATAGGGCGCGAGCAGACAAGTGACTCGAGCGACCTTGATGTGCTTGGAATCAGCTGATTTGTGTGCGCATGTCATATTGACAAGATCAATGTCACGTTGACAATATCAAAGTTTTGATTTATTTTGATTTTGAACTGCTTTAATGTTATTTTACAATTTTTAAGCAGTAAAACACATTAAATTAAAAATAATAACATTTTAGCAATTAAAAATCAAAATAAGTCAAAACATTAGACTTGTCAACGTTATATTGTTCTTGTCAAAATGACATGCGCACACAAATCAGCTGATTCTAAACACGTCAAGGTCGCTCGAGTCACGTGTCTGCTCGCGCCCTATTTGCAGCGATAGAAAGAGATAGCCGTTAAATTGAAAAGATCCATTGTAAAAGTGGGCCTTAAAATAATAGTACATTAAAATAGAAGGGGACATGTGCGCTGAAATGTTTTACAAAACGTGTATTTTATACTATTTATACTATTTTGGTCCTTTCGTCAAAAAATATTTAATAATATACGTTATTTTATTTTTAGGAATTTCTATTTTGGTTTTTTAATTGTACTACAATAGAAAAATATTATTTTTTGAAATTCAGAATGCCATGATAAACAGAACAATTACTTGGACATTTATGTCATTATCGTCAATATGATAAATATTCAAATTGTGCGACTTATTCCTCATATTTATTATATAAGAATAAAGTAAATAGTGTTAATAACGATACACTAACATATTAAGGAAGAGTATTACACTTTCATTTGATTTTATTTTCATTTTGTAGGCTGTTGACATGAAAGTATGGTAATAATATTACCTTACAGATACAGTTTATACTGTAATTCTGAACAAATCTTGTAAGTCTTAAAGATCTGTAAATCTGTGAAAAACTGACAGAACGCATCTATTTTTGTTGATTAATATAAAATTATACATGAGAGTGGCGTTTACGTTTGCGATTTTGTTCATTCGGCCCTATTCTGTAACTCAATCGATAACTTTTATCGATCGATAATAAATTGTAGCTAATAATAATAGTAGACACTGAATAAAAAATGAAACTGACAGATGCTACATTTGTTTCTATTGGTCAAAAATAATTATCGATCGAAAACTATTCTCGATTGAGTTGCAGAATAGGGATGATTATTTACAGATTTACAGATCTATAAGACTTTCTTCTACAAATCTATTAAAAGTGGGCTTTTTAATATTTGTTTTTAGTGTTAAAAATGTCATTTTCTGGCACCAGTGTTAAAAGTGACAGATCATTGTTACTTTTGACACTAGTGTTAAAAGTGAATGTCAAACAATTATTAGAAATACAATTTTAAATTATAATATAGTTACTGAGTTTACATGCAGTTTTGAAACCGTTTTTAAAACGTTTTTAGTTTTGAAAACGCCATGTATACAGTGTCAAAGAAACCAAAACTAAAATTCATTGGTTGGACTTGAAAACTAGTTTCAAAACTACTCATCTAAACACTTAAAATTCAGTTTCGATACTGCGCATGCGTACAGAGCATAACGTTTCTGTCGCTTTGTGTTACTAACCTTCAAATATACTGACAGTTGTGTAGTTTTAGTGCGTAGTGGTACGAAGGACAAAAAATAATTGGAATAATAGCAAAACGAAGTATTTGGAGTGAAGCGGATCTGTTACTTACATCAGCTAAATGCGCATGCGCCGAAACTGATTTCAAATCAATTTTTAAACTTGTTTTGAAAACTGCATGTAAACAGTTTTGCATAATTTTGACTGAAAACTGAAACCATTTTCAAAACTGCATGTAAACGTAGTGTTTGTAGAAAAAATAGTGTATGATATACGTGTTAAAAGTGATTTTATTTTGTTCGAAAATAAAATGTCACTTTTAACACTTATATCATAAATAACTATTGTTCAGAATTGCAGCATTATAGATACCAGCCTACTTTTGTATATGTGAACAAGGGTTTAATACTCTGGAACCGGTAATTTTTTTTATATAATTAAAAATGAGAAATTCAAATTACGTTTAATATGATTTTAAAATTAATAAATATCACCATTTTTTGTGCTTGTAAACATTTATCGCTCTGAACCGAAATTCGAATCCGAACCCAAAACCGATGAACCGTTACAATTTCATTTTCTTGAACAAAACCATAAATAAATTTTGGTGCAGGGTCCTGCTTGAAACTAGGTAGTATCGCTAGATGTAACATATTCAGAGATTTTTTCAGAGAAACGTATTAGTTTTTGTTTGTATTAATAGAATGTTAATTTGATTTTGATCACTTGTCTCTTCGTTTCACGCCACAAAAGTTTGATGATGTTCAAAGAACACAACAGTAAACAATGACAAAAATAAGATAAAAGAAATCTGATGTGGCCAACACAATACCTCCAGCCATGTACCGCCCGAGTGACAAAAAAGATTAAGATAATCCTTATTGTTGGATTAGCGAATGTTATTCTAATTTTGGCAGTTTATTTCTTAAAATTTAGTTTAATCTAATCCAAGTAACTACCTTTTTTGATAATAAAATGAAGATTAAATTTTAAATACCGGGATAAAATAGAATTCACTAATCCAAAAATGAGAATTAGCTTGAACTTTTTTGCAAATCGTTAATTTTTATTAACCTAAATACATACCTACATATTTACATATGCCGTATTAATTTCCTTTCCTATTGTTCTATTTACTTTTTTCCTTTTAAAACGCTACTATTATTAATTTGAAATGATTAGTTCTTTGACAGTGACATTTATCTGTCAGTTACATACATTTGAATGACTGCGCAACCAAGGAATTTTGTTTGTGTAAAGCGTAGGCTCCGGGATTTAAATTATAGATAATTTTATAAATTTATCCATAAAATATATAGAAAAAGTATTAATGGAAATCTGTAGAAAATTTAATAATCTTTAATTTTTATAATAACATTTAAAGGTATTTTTCGAAGAAAAACTATTTTGAGCTTTCAGTAAAGTGCCATTTCCGGTTATCCGATTTACACCAAAATCTAATGGGCTCTTTCCAGTACAGAAAATGTTCGAAATACAAGTTTTCAAAATTTTCTGAATGATAGTATTTGAGTGGAGGATCCACACACACATACACAAATACATACACACAGACATCATCGTGAAAATGTTAAAATTGGATTCTAGGGACCGTAAAACGTGGTCATTTACCAAAATCTCGATATGCGATTTTTAGCACGATCCCTATACCTCCCTTACCAAGGGTAGCGGGAGGTATAAATCTATTCGATTTACACAAATCACCAGGTTAAATGTCACTTTTTACCTTCCGTCACCTTTAGGTAAGGAAGGTATTGTCTTTGGTCAAAAAATTCGATGATGAGTTTTTAATCAATAAGCACGTTTTAGGGTCCCTAGAATACGAATTTACTATTTTTACGATGATGTCTGTATGTGTGTATGTGTGTGTGTGTGTATGTGTGTATGTATATATATATATATATATATATATATATATATATATATATATGTGTGTGTGTGTGTGTGTGTGTGTGTGTGTGTGTGTGTGTGTAACAAAATTTTCGTCTGCGATAACTCTAATACTACAGTTACAAAAATTATAATTTTTTCGTATACTTCTTCGTTACATCCATATGAAGAGCTGAGTAGATTTTGGTTACAATTGGTCAATCGGAAGTACCACCATTTGAAGATTTTAACAGTTTTTCATGAAAAAACTATGTTAAATATAATTTTTTCGCATTTGATATTATTATAAATATTAAAGAATATTTTATTCTCTATACAATTTGACTGCATTTTATACTTAATATTAAATGGATATAGAGTTAAAAAATGATAAAGAAATTAAATTTCATAAAGTAGCCATAGCTATGGAAACAGCTATTATATTAAGAAAATTCTGATTGAAAGATGTCAGTGTCAAGTGAAATTGACATAGTGTGTTTGTCTTATAATTTTACTGGAAATATAGGATCTTTTGCTTTCTGTATGGAATTTGTATAAAATACATACAACTGCTTTAAGGTAATGTACAATAAATAATAATAATAAATCTTTTATTTTTGCAGATACATTACACTGTATATAGAAAACGTCACAAAATAATAATTTTCTGTATGAAATTTGCATAAAATACATGCAACTGCCGGAAGGTAATGTGCAAGAAATAGAATATTTAATTTAGCAAGGAATTTTCCGTATGAAATTTGTACAAAATACATAGAACTGACGGAAGGTAATGTGCTGGCCACATCAGATTTTTTTTATAATAACATGATTGTCGAAAAAATTTAAAGGTATTTTTCGAAGAAAAACTATTTTGAGCTTCTAGTAAAATGCCGTTTCCGGTTATCCGATTTACACCAAAATCTAATGGGCTCTTTCCAGTACAGAAAAAGTTCGAAATACAAGTTTTCAAAATTTTCTGAATGATAGTATTTGAGTTAGAGTGGATGATCCACACACACATACACAGAGACATTATCGTGAAAATGTTAAAATTGGATTCTAGGGACCGTAAAACGTGGTCATTTACCAAAATCTCGATATGTGATTTTTAGCACGATCCCTATACCTCCCTTACCAAGGGTAGCGGGAGGTAAAAATCTATTCGATTTACACAAATCACCAGGTTAAATGTCACTTTTTACCTTCCGTCACCTTTAAGTAAGGAAGGTATTGTGTTTGGTCAAAAAATTCGATGGTGAGTTTTTAATCAATAAGCACGTTTTAGGGTCCCTAGAATACGAATTTACTATTTTTACGATGATGTCTGTATGTGTGTGTGTGTGGATGTGTGTGTGTGAAACAAAATTAATAATACTAATAATAATAATAATACTACAGTTACAAAAATTATAATTTTTTCGTATACTTCTTCATTACATCTATATGAAGAGCTGATTAGATTTTGGTTACAATTGGTCAACCGGAAGTACCATCATTTGAAGATTTTAACAGTTTTTCTTGAAAAAACTATGTTAAATATAATTTTTTCACATTTGATGTTATTATAAATATTAAAGAATATTTTATTCTCTATACAATTTGACTGCATTTTATACTTAATATTAAATGGATAAAGAGTTAAAAAATTATAAAGAAATTAAATTTCATAAAGTAGCCATAGCTATGGAAACAGCTACTATATTAAGAAAATTCTGATTGAAAGATGTCAGTGTCAAGTGAAATTGACATAGTGTGTTTGTCTTATAATTTTCCTGGAAATATAGGATCTTTTGCTTTCTGTATGGAATTTGTATAAAATACATATAACTGCTTTAAGGTAATGTACAAGAAATAATAATAATAAATCTTTTATTTCTGCAGATACATTACACTGTATATAGAAAACGTCACAAAATAATAATTTTCTGTATGAAATTTGCATAAAATACCAGCAACTGCCGGAAGGTAATGTACAAGAAATAGAATATTTAATTTAGCAAGGAATTTTCCGTATGAAATTTGTACAAAATACATAGAACTGACGGAAGGTAATGTGCTGGCCACATCAGATTTTTTAAAACTAGGTGTTGAAACAAAAAACAACTAACCTTTTTATTGAGTAAATTCCTCACATTTAACTCCTCAAAACTCCTTCCCCACTTAGAGCCAATTTTCTGCAAACTAAACCGTTTCTTTTTCTTATGTCTCACGACCGGACTTTGACTATTGCTCGTCTGAGAACTGGCATTGTTACTGAGATCTAAACTCACACTGCTAGTGTGGGACATGGCGAACCGGCTCGCGGACTACTGTGGCTTCCATTGCCGCTAACGAAGTACTGAGGCGATAGTTGATAAGTGAAAGATAACGACCGATGATAACGATGGTGATTGACAGAGCGATATAGATCAGAGATCGAGATGATGCGGATAGTACGTATGACGACAATTATTAGTTTGACTTTGAAGCTTGGAAAATATTGGCAAAAAAATTGAACTTAGGTGACAGGCCGGACGGTAGCAAGATGGCCGAGGAATAAGGAGAGTTCTCTCATTCCTTATTGCTGGCAATATGCATTTCAAAGTGCAAAGTATTTAATATGGAGAAAATTAATATAAAGTTAGGTGATATTTTTTGAATACATTGCTTCTGCACGTCCTATAAAGGAAGGCGAATTAATTTTTAAGGCAGGACATGTATTGCTTTGTGGAATAATAGTTGATAGGTACAATATTGGGATCTTGTTTAAAAAATCCGATGTGGCCAGCACATTACCTTCCGTCAGTTCTATGTATTTTGTTCAAATTTCATACGGAAAGTTCCTTCCTATATTAAATATTCTATTTCTTGTACATTACCTTCCGGCAGTTGCATGTATTTTATGCAAATTTCATACAGAAAATTATTATTTTACGACGTTTTCTATATACAGTCTATCTGCAGAAATAAAAGATTTATTATTATTATTTCTTGTACATTACCTTAAAGCAGTTGTATGTATTTTATACAAATTCCATACAGAAAGCAAAAGATCCTATACCTATTTCCAGTAAAATTATAAGACAAACACACTATGTCAATTTCACTTGACACTGACAACTTTCAATCAAAATTTTCTTAATATAGTAGCTGTTTCCACAGCTATGGCTACTTTATGAAATTTAATTTCTTTATAATTTTTTTACTCTATATCCATTTAATATTAGGTATAAAATGCAATCAAATCGTATAGAAAATAAAATATTCTTTATTATTTATAATAACATTAAATGTGAAAAAATGATATTTAACATAGTTTTTTCAAGAAAAACTGTTAAAATCTTCAAATGAGGGTACTTCCGGTTGTCCAATTCTAACCAAAATCTAATCAGCTCTTCGCATGGATGTAACGAAGAGAAATACGAAAGAATTATAATTTTTAGAATTGTAGTATGGAAGTTATCGTAGACGAAAATTTTGTTACACACACACACACACACACACACACACACACACACACACACACACACACACACACACACACACACACACACACACACACACACACACACACACACACACACACACACACACACACACACACACACACACACACACACACACACACACACACACACACACACACACACACACACACACACACACACACACACACACACACACACACACACACACACACACACACACACACACACACACACACACACACACACACACACACACACACACACACACACACACACACACACACACACACACACACACACACACACACACACACACACACACACACACACACACACACACACACACACACACACACACACACACACACACACACACACACACACACACACACACACACACACACACACACACACACACACACACACACACACACACACACACACACACACACACACACACACACACACACACACACACACACACACACACACACACACACACACACACACACACACACACACACACACACACACACACACACACACACACACACACACACACACACACACACACACACACACACACACACACACACACACACACACACACACACACACACACACACACACACACACACACACACACACACACACACACACACACACACACACACACACACACACACACACACACACACACACACACACACACACACACACACACACACACACACACACACACACACACACACACACACACACACACACACACACACACACACACACACACACACACACACACACACACACACACACACACACACACACACACACACACACACACACACACACACACACACACACACACACACACACACACACACACACACACACACACACACACACACACACACACACACACACACACACACACACACACACACACACACACACACACACACACACACACACACACACACACACACACACACACACACACACACACACACACACACACACACACACACACACACACACACACACACACACACACACACACACACACACACACACACACACACACACACACACACACACACACACACACACACACACACACACACACACACACACACACACACACACACACACACACACACACACACACACACACACACACACACACACACACACACACACACACACACACACACACACACACACACACACACACACACACACACACACACACACACACACACACACACACACACACACACACACACACACACACACACACACACACACACACACACACACACACACACACACACACACACACACACACACACACACACACACACACACACACACACACACACACACACACACACACACACACACACACACACACACACACACACACACACACACACACACACACACACACACACACACACACACACACACACACACACACACACACACACACACACACACACACACACACACACACACACACACACACACACACACACACACACACACACACACACACACACACACACACACACACACACACACACACACACACACACACACACACACACACACACACACACACACACACACACACACACACATACACACATACATACATACATACATACATACATACATACATACATACCCACACACACACATACAGACATCATCGTGAAAATAGTAAAATCGTATTGTAGGGACCCTAAAACGTGCTTATTCATCAAAAACTCACCACCGAATTTTTTGACCAAAGACAATACCTTCCTTACCTAAAGGTGACGGAAGGTAAAAACAGTCATTTGTGTGGAGATCCTCATATAATTTTATTAAATGAGAATATAAATTACTGGAAAGCAAAATTTAGTTGTAGAGCAGGATTGGGAGGCTAATGCAAACATATTGTTGCAGTTTTGTTGCATATAAACAGGTTAGTAAAAATAAAAACTATATTTATTGTTTTACAACAAAAGTTATCATTATTATTATGGTATTAATTTATTTGTTTATGGGTTTGTGTATTACAGAGCAGAAGAAATAGAAAAATTAAGTTGTACCGATTTGGAACAAGTAAGGGGAAAACTTGTCAAAAAGAATGATAAACAGTGTATAGTTTGACTATAAAACTAAAAGAATTTTACCATCCTGTTTTAAAAAAAAAACGGACACGTGAAAACTATATGGGAAGAAAATTTCAAGATCATATTTTGTCACTTGGGATATAGTGTAAACTTACACTTTTTGACTTGTAATTACTGCATTGTGGCACTGAGCAGTGTCTATGACATTTACTGATCATTATTTAAATCTGAAAATGTAATATATACTATTATTCACGAAAGATGACTATTCAAGGTCATTTGTTCGAAGAAAGAATACACATCACTTTATAGCAGTAGCTTAGCAACATTTTGTATTAGAAAGAGAAAGATTATTTGACCTATGTCTATTTAATTTATGTGGTGTGACAGATATACGTAAATAGTGCCATTACTTTCTAACACACTATAAATAATAATGACGTATGTCGTAAAATTACAGATACCTAATTATCTACTACACTGCCCATAATAAAATAATTTTCAAATAAATTACTCTTATTTTTTCAGTTAAAATGTGTCCATACATATTTCATGTTGCACGCCCTTGCATACGAAATGCAATGAAGTTATCTGCAAGTAATATTATATCAGGCGACTTCCAAATGACCTTGAATAGTCATCTTTCGTGAATAATAGTTTACACTATATATCTTACTTTCTTTTACAACAAATATAAATTAAACCTGTTTAAAATTACATACGTGTCAATGTGTGCTATCAACGTTTCCTTTAATCCTCTAGTTCACAAATCTGCCGCCAGACGTAATAATTTTCCGGGTTTGGAAATCTTTGTTGGTGCAAATTTTCTTTTTTGAATTTTACGGTAGAATAATTCGAAAATTAAAGGGTTCAACATGCTTTTGTTTATAACTATACGTTGTTTCAGGGTTTTCAGACGACTAATAGATATTTCAGAATTCGGGAAATTTGTCGGCTACTAAGAATTTTAAATTTTATACAGACCGTAGCTATAAAGATTTAGAACTGACTTTATGTAGTATTTATTGTAACGTGGAACGCCCGCCGTCGCCGCCGCTGTCACAGCCGCGCCGCAGCAATAAGCGAGTGTCTATTTATAGCGATGACGCAATCGCGCTAGGAGCCGGGCTACGTAGGCAAATAGGTCGCGACGTGTTTAATTACTTCCGATCGCCTGAACCTTTTGTGTTCATTGTTATTATGCGGTCGAACATTCTAGAGCTTTTCTAGAAGATAATGACAGCTGTATAAAAGAGACGCAGTTGTGCTCGGGAGGAAGTTAGTTACATGGAGTGTTAGAGAGTAAAATGTTAGTGAAAAGACAGCAGTATCGTAGTGAGCGTATGTAGTTAGTGTAGAGTAGGTACTCGGGAAGTTACTGGTATATTGGGATAGCTGTGGATGTGAATACTCGGTAGTGTTGACGAGTATTGCGAAGCTATAGTGTACAAGGACAGTAACGGCGATTCGGAAAGATACTGGTATACCGGGATAGCTGTTAAAGAGAATACTCGGTAGTGATGAAGAGTATTGGGAAACTAGGTATACGAGGATATTAACGGCAAGTAGAAGTGAATACTCAGCAGTGGTGTTGAAGAATTGTGGCATACGGACAGTCGGTGATACTGAGGCTGTGGAGGTTAGACGGAGAGTTACATAAATAGACAGATAGTGTTGTGAAAGAGGTGACTTCTGTCCGAGCAGTTGAATATACAGACGCTGTTGAGTCAGTTGAGTATATAGACGCTGTAGAGGTCGGTAGGCGGACAAGATTGGAACGCGTAGAGGAAATAAATAATTAGAAATATCGTGGAAATAAATAGTAGTGTTAATTAGTTAAATAAATAAATAAATAGTGTTAGTATTAGGTACCTAGTTAATTATAGTTTTAGTCTTAATTAGTTTTTAATAATTGTTTAATATTAGTAATAGTAATTTTCATTATAGTTTAATAAACCTATATAATAATTAATAATAATTGTCTAATATTTACACTTCACTCAAATAAATAAAAACGTTACACTATTAATGAATTGGCACCCAAACTATTTTTTTTTTCTAACCTACATCAACATCCCTCTCAAATTTTATTAATATTGGTCCAGTACAGCTCTCGTACATCCGTGGGTTATTGACCCCTTGAGGCTCCACACGGCAAAAACTAAGAGTTGCTCTTAGTAAACTCACTTCCCCCCATTTCCGATACTACACTACCAGTTTAAAAACTCAAAAGGATTAAAAACACTCAGTTTGCATTTTAAGGTTATATAATTCAATAAAATTTATATTCACATATACAGATATAATTACAAGTAATATATTTTCAAAATTATCCATTTTTCGTTTATAAACAGTATCACAGATCAGAAAAATGGCAATAAATTTGACAGCTGTTACAGCAAATGCTATCGGTAAAGAAGGAAATGATAAAATGGAATAAAACTTGTTCTTTTTGCAAAATTACAACTCACTTCAGCTCAACTCAGTTATGTACTGAGCTGAGGTACAATTGAGTCAAAAAGAATACATCTAATGTATACCTATTCTATTATTTATTTTATAAAATTTCCAACTTGTCATATTTTGATTTTGATGATATAACTGCTTTTGTTTTGTTTATAATGGAAGTCCTAAAAGTTTATATCTTATGTAGTTGTGTATCTTGAAAACTAAAAGAGATAACGGCATAAATTTGGATTCAGCAGATCTTTGACTATAAGTAGGTATAGGTATTTAGTTTAAGAATTTTCAGACGACTAATACAGATTTTGAAATACGCGAAATATAACAGCTACTGATAATTTCAAAATTTTCAAGTTTGCAATTTAATATCATTATTTATTTAGTATTTATTTATCTCTCAAACTAAAATCTTTTCTGGAAAATTTATTCCAGTCCGCTTAATCTAATTTACAGGAGGATTTGCTGAAGATTAAACGCATACAAATAACAATTAACAAAGTGTAATTAGATAACATTTCATAAACAAGCGCCTAATGCATGGCGCACCTGATTGTATGTTCTAATTGCATTGAAATTAAATAAATTATTGAATCTCATTTAAATTTTAACAAACAACTACTAATGAACTGTTCAACTTACTATTATAGGAACGATAGAAGAAATAAGTGAAATTTGAACATAAAAAGTTGATGTGTTTCTTGTAATATAAAGAGAAATTTATTTACTCATACTTTTTCTTTCAATGTAATCTAGTTTTTTGTTAAAAAGGAATTTAATACATGCTAATAGTATGGCAACATTTTTTTCATAGTTAGTAAATAACACACTATTACATTTATTTCATCATAATGATTAAATTACTCACATAATAATTTAATATAAAAATACCATTCTCCTCATAAAAGGAAAGTACCTACATCTTACAAAATATCCTTTTTACCTCTCGCTAAGAGAGGTATTGAATTCATGCTAAAAATTGCATATCCAGATTTTAGTGAATAAGCACGTTTTAAGGTCCCTAGAATCCGATTATAACATTTTTACGATGATGTCCGTATGCGTGTGTGGATGTTGGATCCACGATTTCTCAAATACTATATGACTTAAGACATTTTTAACTACGGACTCCTCAATCTAACAATAATGGGAAGAGTTGATTAAGTTTTGGTAACAATTGGACAACCGGAAATAGTAGTTACAAGAAAAAAATCATCTAAATATTATTTATCGAATATTTATGTAAATACTTATATTAAAGAACGTTAAATTCTTTATTCGATAAATATAAATTCATTATTATATCTTCTATAGATTTAGAGATAAAGAAATGCATATAAAATAATTTGATGTAAAAATTCTCAGATCAAACTACTTCAAGACAAGAAATTCAAATGTTTGTAATTGACACATAAATGTCACTCTCAAAAATATTTATATGCCACTGTCAAAAATATTTGTACATCATTATGAAGATTATGAAAATAAAAAAAAGTCAACAACGCAAAAGAATATACGTAAAAAAGAATATAAAAGGAATTAGCGAAAAAATGACGAATATAAAGAAAAATATAATTTCAGGATATTGAATATAAAGAAAATGTATGTATTGTACATAATTTATATTAAAATATCCCATAGATTTTGCAAATATATGTGAGAATTATTTTGTAGTGAGACATGAATGTACGTATTTGTATTTAAAAATATTTTTCGTTTCATGCGTACAACCAGCTAAAATATCTGGCGAGAGGTTATATGCTGGCCACATCAGATTTTTTATTCTGAATATTTTTCTTCATTACACTTTTTACTTCCTTGTACAAAATAAAGGAAGTATTGTAATCGCGAAAAATTTCGGTTCTCAGATTTCAACGAAAATATCCCATTTTGACCATCCCTGAATCCATTTGGACTAATTTCGTCGTGACGTCTGTACGTACGTATCTCGCGTAACTCAAAAACGGTAAGCCGTAGAAAGTTGAAATTTTGTATTTAGGACTGCTATAACATCTAGTTGTGCACCTCCCTTTTTGGTCATTACATAATTTCCAGAAATGAATACTTTATTTGAAGCCTAATGAAAAACTATTTTCAAATATAATCCAAAACTTTTCAAATTTTATATATAAGACTTTTATGTCAATTAATAACATAGTAGATTTTGGTTAAAACAGGCTAACCGGAAGTGATATATTACCAGAAGTTGTTAACAGTTTTTTTGAATAAAATGGTTTCATTTTGATTTTAAAAATAAATGCTTCAAATAAGAGTTTTAGAGAATTAAATTCTGCATCTAGCACATCAAGTATTATTAAATTAGCCCTTTGTATAAGCGAGATATGTAAATTTAAAACGTATATACTTCTCGGTTTTTGTAATGAAGCTTGCTATGGATTAGGACAAAAATAACAAAAAAATAGATGTTAATGTAAAATTACGTCAAATACGTGCAATTTTATAATTGGGTCTATACTTCATATTGATTTTGCGTACAAGGAAGTCGTGTGGTGTCCACATCAGATTTTTAAAAAAATTAATAGATAAAGAGATATCGCCAAATCAAAATATTAACATTGAATATCCTATGTTCGGAAAAAAGTAGACACCCGGTATATGAGTGAATACTGGCAATTTCTGAACAATAGTACCACTCAAAAATATAATAAACTTGATTGATTGTTGAGGAAATCGAAAGGAATCAACAATTCTTTGCTCTCTGCCTGAAAAGTATTGATATTAGCTGACATATATTCCGCTGAAAATTTATTTCAGGGACTTTCAAACTTCAGTGTGTGGCTTAAAAAGTTTTGTACGTTTTGTAAGCCTTCAGATGTTCTTCAAAAGAAAATTTAAGTATAAAGAATCTTTACATCAAATATGAACTGAACATAGTAGAGTTTGTATAGTTCTATTCAGTTTGACAGAACTTGGCTATATGGAATTCATATTTCTTCAAGAAATGTGTGTATTTCAAATTGCAAACAGAATTTTATAACTTTATTTTTATTTGCATAGGACTGTTGCAAGAATTTTTATATGCTTTCTAAGAATTTCAATTTAAAAAATATTGTTCATTAAATAGCATCAAATTTGAAAATATCATGAAATGTCCATTAGATATTTATTTCAAACAGAATATAGCTTAACATATTGTAACGTTTTTATTTATTTGAGTGAAGTGTAAATATTTGACAATTATTATTAATTAAAATAAGTATTTATTAAACTATAATAAAAATTACTATTACTAATATTAAACAATTATTAAAAACTAATTAAGACTAAAACTATAATTAACTAATTACTAATTATTTATTTCACTACGCGTTCCAATCTTAGACTGCCGGTCTGTTGCAGACTCTTGTAGACTGTTTACGTAATATTTAGATCACTATATTAAATAAATAAATAAATAAATAAATATAAATATATCATCACGGCATATTACCCATTGCTGGGTGTGCCAATCTACTTTATACGCAGATATCGGTAATGATGATGACATATTTATATCACTATATACTTATATCACGTTCAACTGTCCGCCTACCGACCTCCACAGCGTCCATATACCCAACTGACTCACCAGCGCCTGTATATTCAACTGCTCGGACAGAAGTCACACCTTTCACCTCACTGTCTGTCTATTTATGTAACTAACTTTCTCCCTTCCACAGCCTCAGTATCACCAACTATCTGTATGCCACAATTCTTCAACACCAATGCCGAGTACATACTCCAACTTGCTGTTACTGACCTTGTATACCTACCTTCACAATACTCGTCAACACTACCGAATATTCACTTTCACAGCTATCCCAATATACCAGTAACTTCCAGACTCGCCGTTACTGTCCTCATACACTATAGCTTCCCAATACTCGTCAACAGTACTGAGTATTCACATCCACAGCTATCCCAGTATACCAGTAACTTCCAAAGTACCTACTCCACTTCGACACTTTACTGTATACGCTCACCACGATACTGCTGTGCTTCTCCTAACACTTTACTCTCTAATACTACTTGTAACTAACTTTATGACTGTATGTATCTAACTACCTCCCGAGCATAGCTACGTCCCTTTTATACAGTTGCCATTATCTTCTAGAAAAGCCCTAGAATGTTCGACCGCATAATAAAAATGAATACAAAAGATTCAGGCGACCGGATGTAATTAAACACGTTGCGACCTGTTTGCTTACGTAGACCGGCTACTAGCGCGATTGCGTCATCGCTATAAATAGACACTCGCTCATTGCTGCGACGCGGCTGCGACAGCGGCGGCGACGGCGATGGCGGGCGTTCCACGTTACAATATGATAAAATATCTCTTACTTTTATTTATATAAATAATGTATGTGATGCACACACTGTTTTCCTATTGCTGTATGTAATTTGGCGTAACATAAGTGGGGGGGTTTACACGACTATTTCTGGCGTCAATATTTTTATTTAATTATTTACGAAAATAACAACAGATTATTTATATTATTTATTACTATGAATATGAACAATATTGCACAAACTCATTTAAAATACTTTTTCTCCAACACTATTTTGGAAACTACACATTCCACAACTAAAAATTATGTTGGAATCAATATTATTCCAATAAACCGTGTGGTATAATTCCATATGCCGTTTGGAATAATTCCACACGGTTTTCGACAAATCAGAATCTGTTTAGTCGCATATTAGCGCGGAATATCAAATATCTTGGTCCGGTTGCTATGGTTATGACTCTTTGTTTTATATTTATTTATTACTGAATTCGCGTTCGACATTTTGAAATTTTGAACAGTTTTGGAGTTTTCTGTTAACTTTTACAGATTTTTGGAGATCTGTACTATCTGTAGAGCAGTAAGTTTATCTAAATAATAATATATTATTTAGAAAATTAACTAAATAACATTTAATAGAGAAAAACGTCAAGTGGCAATGAAGATATAGATATGGAATATACGTCACCAGAAATTACTCGATACGCTGGGCCAGTTATTATGAAAAAAAAGCAAAAGATATATATAAATGCTGTTATTATAAGCAATTTATGGAGTCGCGTCAAATTTTTTTTTAATAGTATGTTTATTTATTTATTTATTTATTTATTTATTTATTTATTTATTTATTTATTTATTTATTTATTTATTTATCAATACAATGCCCAACAGGTAAAAACCCAGTAAGAGGGCAGGCAAAAAAATACAAGATAATTGTTATAATCAATCAACATTTTTTGTATAATTTTTAAAATCTTGTTGGAGAAAGTATAGTCTACAACACGTATGGAATGGCATAATCCACACTCGCAAACCGTAGACCTCGCCTTCAGCTCGGACCACAAACTTTTTGCTCGTATGGAATATGGGCCATTCTATTACTTGTAGAATATACTATTCCGTTTACTGTTTATTAATAGGTGATGGGTGAAGTGTAAATATTAGACAATTATTATTAATTAAAATAATTGTTTATTAAACTATACTGAAATAGTATATTCTATAACTAGTATGGAATACATAATTTCCGCGCGAGCGAAAAGTTTGTATGCCGAGCCATAGGCGAGGTCTACGGTTTCGCGAGTGGCGGAAATACTATTCCATACGAGTTTTAGACTATACTTTCTCTAACACTATTTAAAAAATATATTTTGCTCATCACTT
This sequence comes from Harpalus rubripes, assembly GCA_963082715.1. NCBI lineage: Eukaryota > Metazoa > Arthropoda > Insecta > Coleoptera > Carabidae > Harpalus > Harpalus rubripes. The sequence continues at coordinate 35,629,706 of OY720461.1, read as the reverse complement.
GACATTTTTGCAAAAAATAATAAATTATTATTGGTATGTTTTAAAAGCAATCATTTTTATTTAACTTACCATGTAAAAGCATCAAAACGCATAAAACAAGGCGTATAATTAGATTATGTAAACATTTCATGTATAATTTGACAGTTAAGGCAGTTGAGGTGACAAAATAAAAGAAACAAAGCGCCAAGCAAAGCCGGCTTGATTTTGAAAACAATTACGTTTGCCATGTATTTTAAATGGGTGAATTGAAAAACTAGTGGTCTGTGACTGACTATTACGGAATATTATTCCGTAACACTATGAGAATGTCCTCATTCTGTAACAGTTTTTAATTATAGAATGTATGAATTCCATAGGAGTGTTAGAGAAATGTCTATTACTAATATTAAACAATTATTAAAAACTAATTAAGACCAAAACTATAATTAACTAGATAACACTAACACTATTTATTTATTTATTTAACAATTAACACGACTATTTATTTATACGATTTTACTAATTATTTATTTCGACTATTTATGTCAATGTTTATTTATATCACGTTCAACTGTCCGCCTAACGACCTCCATAGCGTCTATATACTCAACTGACTCAACAACGTCTGTATATTCAACTGCTCGGACAGAAGTCACACTTTCCACCTCACTATCTGTCTATTTATGTAACTAACAGTCTAACTTCCACAGCTTCTGTATTACCGACTGTCAGTATGCCACAATTCTTCACCACTACTGCCGAGTATCCACTTCCACTTGGCGTTACTGTTCTCGTATACTATATAGCTCGTCAACACCACCGAGTATTCACATCCACAGCTATCCCAGTTTACCAATAACTTCTCAAGTATACTCGACATAAACTGCATACGCTCACCACGATACTGCTGTGCTTCTCCTAACACTTTACTCTCTAATACTCCATGTGAATGTCTCTATATGGCTCTCCTAGGTAACTAACTCCCGAGCATAACTGCGTCCCTTTTATACAGCAGCCATTAACTCCCAGAGAGCTCTAGAATACTCGACCGCATAATAATAATGAACACAAAGGCTCGTACCACGAGCACGGTTTTAACTAAAACGCTGTTTTAAGAAATATCAAATTTTATTATTTAATATGAATAATAAATAATATCAAATTTATCAAACTATGATTTTAAAGCAGAACATGGTTTATATCAAAGAAATATTTTTTATAAAATCGTTCTTTAAACATAAGGTCGAAATTAAATATTGAAATTTGAATTTGACATTTCTTAAAACAGCGTTTTAGTTAAAACCGTACTCGTGGTACGAGCCAAAAGGTTTAAGCGACCGGAAGTAATTAAACACGTCGCGACTTGTTTGTTTATGTAGCCCGGCCGCTAGCACAATTGCACCATCGTTATAAATAGACACTCGCTCATAGCTGGCTGTGGCGACGGCGGGCGTTCCACGTTACAGTATAGTAAATTATTCATTAATGACCCCCATTAATGCATGATTTTTACTGATGCACGACGAGGCGAGGGTACTCTCGCATTTCGTCTCGTCTCGTTCCATTATGCGAGACGAGAACGAGAGCGAGATTGTAGTTTAAAATTCGAGGCGAGATCGATATAACAAATGCGAGAAACGAAAATCTCGCGAGAGTCTCGCAATAAAAATTATTTGTAACCTTATAGCTTTGATTCATAAATTCAATGAAAAATGTATCGTACAATGAGTGGAGTCAATGCTAATTATTGCATAAAACATGTGAATGTGAAAATTATATGAATTCACTATATTTTTTTGAGTCTATCTAGAGTCGATTGGTATCGGTCCCAGAGCGAGGAAATGCAAAATAAAAATTCTTGCCGCCCCTGAAAAGTAAAGGATAAACGTCGATGGGATTGATTGGTTGTCGGCGGGTTCCCAGTGTAGCGGTTTTTTACGTCTAAATCTTACTTAAATAGTGGCATATATTTAATTATAAAGTGACCTACACTTAGTTACAAAAAATATTTTTTAATGTTTAATTAGTCTTACTAACGACAGAATGTGTTAACTGATGTTCGTATTGAAATAGTTTAGAGATCACAATTTGGTGATAAATTAGATATTTTAGAGGTAAATTAAAGTATTTACTAACATCATATTTTCCGCTGACCGTAAATAAATAAACATTATTTGTTATATTTAGGGTTATATTATACGACTGCAAATACACGGATTGGTGCGAACTTGTCTCTTATAGTAAAACTGTTACGTAAATACGTAGTGCGCAAGCGCTTATTTTTATAGCGAGACTCTCGTGCGAGAACGAGACGAAACACAAAAAAATGTGCGAGAACGAGAGCGAGATTACAGATTCGAAAACCAGACGAGATCTATATTTTGTATTTCTCGTCTCGTCTCGCCTCGCATGCATCACTAATGATTTTATTAATAAACGATTTTTGTAGCAAACCATAGATACTACGTACCATTGCTGAACAATTATTGTTAAAATTTGTGTCAAACGTTACTAACCTAAAAATTTTTGTCATAAAATTAGATTTTCCAATTCAGTAAGATACGGTCAAAGGAAAAAAATTGTAACTTATACGTGTGTTAATTATCAATTAATGATCTTAACAATCTCACGCGTTAAAATGGCTCAATCTTTAATCGCTTTCATTAACAACTTGACAGTCATTATCTATCGATGAATTTTCCAAATTACTTGTAGCTAAAACATTAGAATATCCAAGGAGGCTACGTTAAGAAAAGAAGCAGCGACCATGTTTGCACTACTTCTCTCTTCCGTTACGACATCCATACAGACAATACATCGTGACCTAAAAACTGCAACAATATTTTTTATTTCAACAACGCAAATTAATGTTACACTATAAACAGTATAACACGTTATAATAAAGTCATAATAAAACTACCCTTTCAGACAAAAACCAACATCACATCCACATAATTTCGCCTCGAAATCCTGTCCCTGCGATGTCATTAGGTATGATTTTTATCTCTTGTTTAGACAGCGCCTGCTACGACAGTTTGGAATACTGCCAACAGGACGCCTATTACAATGATAAAGTAAGGAGCAAGGGTTGAACACCCTGAAAATGTAACGGGTTATTTCTTATTAAGCGAGATAAAAGTTTGCATTTAGTTTGACACTAAATTCAATTAGAGTAGGCCAAGTCATTGCCATGGTTTTGCGGACGTCTTTGCCTTTCTGCTTGGTTAATGTAACTTGTATAGTGAACAACAATAATTATTTTTATAGGAGATGATAACGTTAAACGGTTGTCACTTTTGTCTCTGCAACCTATGAAATCGAGGGCCGGCCCCAGCTATAGGCAAGCCAGGCGACCGCCTGGGGCGAATTTGGTTTTAGGGCGACATTTTTTGAGACTATTTTTTTGTAAAATAAATTAAAAATCAAATTATAAGTTTACTGACTCGTCCAGTGCGTAGCTTTAATCATAATGCTGACAATTCCAGTTGCAGCAAACTTATATTCATTAAATTCTATTTATATTTTTTTACGTTGTACTAAGAAAGAAGAAAGGTTAAATTCGTTGGCGATTATATCAATTAAAACATTGTCATATCAAATACTGAAGAAGTAATTGTTGTTCAGGAAATCTATTGAAAAATACTCCCAAAACCAAAAAAAAAAAAAAAAATCTGATGTGGCCAACACCAAACCTCCCGCTATTAAATTTTAAATATACATACTTACATATTTAGTTATTGCGGAAACTGTATTAAGATCCAATCCATATAACTAAGGTTCTATTTACTAGATTAGTTCTTTGACAGTGACATTTATCTGTCAGTTACATACATTTAAGATATGAACTGTGTAACCAAGGAGTTTTGCTTGTTTAAAGCGTAGGCTCCGGGATTAAATTTATAGATAATTTTATAAATTTATCCATAAAATATATATTAATGCAAATCTGAAGAAAATTTAATAATCTTTAATCTTTACAATAACATTAATCCCGAAAAAATAACATTTAAAACTATTTTTCGAAGAAAAACTATTTTGAGCTTCTAGTAAAGTGTCATTTCCGGTTATCCGATTTACACCAAAATCTAATGGGCTTTTTCCAGTACAGAAAAAGTTCGAAATACAAGGTTTCAAAATTTTCTGAATGATAGTATTTAAGTTAGAGTGGAGGATCCACACACACATACACACAGACATCATCGTGAAAATGTTAAAATTGGATTATAGGGACATTAAAACGTGGTCATTTACCAAAATCTCAATATGCAATTTTTAGCACGATCCCTATACCTCCCTTACCAAGGGAAGCGGGAGTTAAAAATGGAACAAAAGCTTTTATACGGAATCCTGTACAGAAAAATACACTAATGCAACAGCCGCTCGCCAATTTGGAAAAAGGTGACGTATTTTGGTTTTAGACATTTTTCTTAAAAACGGTGCACTATGTAAATAAATAGGTATTTCTCAAATTTGATATTAATCTCTTTTTTTTGAGCATGTGTTCTAATAAAGGTTATAAAATAAATATAATAATAAATATATTGTCAAAGTTGTCAAACAAGTGTCAAATTTTTGAGTTTGGTTCGTGTTAAATAATACAAAATTCAATATAAAATGAGTAATTTACAGTATCGTATTGTGCCTTCTTTCAAAAATGCGCTAGGAACAAATCTACTATTCAATTTTTGTGCAACCGGACGCGAAATAAGCATTTCGCAGCCGCAATACAGGCCGCGAAATTGGATTTCGCGACCGTTGTTATGGTAACGGCCGCGAAATTCATTTCGCGGCCGTTGTCATGGTAGCGGCCGCGAAATTAGGTAAACAATCACTTTGACACTTGAGAATTGCAAAGTTTTGTTTATCAAATGTTAATCCCATAGCCACCATGAAAGCTAACTTTCTATTTATAATGAAACTGTTGAAAATTAATAAAATTTGTAATTACATATTTTTTACGGTTGCACAAAAACTATTGCGTACACCTTGTCTGCGAAATCCTTTAGCTTCCTCGAGATTGTCTTGCCTCGGCCGCAAGCGGCCTCGGCGACAATTTTTCTCTCGGTACGCAAAAGAGTGATTTCGCGGCCTTGATATACAAATAACTATTATAAATACGCCAAAAATTGAAAAGAAAATTGTGGCTGAAAGCAGTAGGTCGAAGAGCTGATGGTTGGGTTTTTACACTTAATTTTACCTTAACTCTTTAACACACATTATTTCGGCAACAGTAAAACAGTCGTTTGCTTATATATATATTCAACCATCATCCAGCTTTCGATTTCCGGTAAACTGTCCGACTTAGCTTGAGTTTATTCTGTATTAGCCATTATTACTCATTTATAATGGAAAATGTTAGAGTCAAATGTCAAATTAGAAGTTTGTTATTCACATGTGACAAACTATCGCCTATGTTTATTTATCCAAATAACAAAAATAAATGTAGGTAACAGAAAAACTGTTTTTCTATTGGCTGTGAATGACGTAATGTATGTGCTTCTACGACACAGGAGGGGGTTGTTTTTCATGACTACTTTTGGCGCCAATATTCGTATTTAATTATTTACGAAAATAACAAATTATTAAAAAAAAATAATTATTAATAAGAAAATTATTGCATAAACTTTCATTTAAAATACTTTTTGGAAAATGTGAAACAGGCTCATTTTCAATATTATGAAGAATCGAAACCAGAATTAAAATTTGGATCCGGATCCTTAAACAAAACATCAAATCCGGATTCGGATCCAAGTCTAGATCCTGATCAAAATCCGAATTAAATTTACGGATATCCACTACAATATACGAAGATCGGATATCGGAGAAACCGGATATTTTGAAATCCGGAAACCCGGATCTAAGTGTTGTCGGATTCTCACAACACTAGTTTAAGTTACGCACTAAAGTACTTCAAGATTTTACTGAGACACATTTGATATTATTGCAATAAACAGAAAGTTCAAGAAAAATCAAATTAAAAAATATCAAATATTCTTCATCATCAAAAAAGCTTTCCACCCTTTTAGCGGCTATTACACCCTATGTAAAATCTCCCACAGTTAATAACAAATCCCTTTCCGCCCTCTAGATATTGGAAGGGAAAAATTAATTGCTCTTTATGGATGGTCTACTGCTTTTAATTAACACATACAGACGCACATACGTGCACATATACGAGCTGATATGCGAATGGATAATATTGCAAAGCTCGTATGACATAGAGAGAGAGATGGAGAATAAAATGCGAAAATGATTGGTGAATTATTGAGCAGTATCGATGGGTATTACAAAATGTGGTAAATGGAACCATTGTTGGAAACCTAAACATGTGTAAATGAACATTACAAAAATACTGATTTTGGATACGAACTTACACAACGATCAAAAATATACTAGATATAACTTCAAAGTATTTATTTTGTTTTCGTCTGGACAGAAAGAGACAAGTAAGGATAGAGATATGTTAAGTCTCCTCACGGAGTATTCGCTAGATGTCACTACTTGTTCTATTAACACGAACTGTACTATATTTGAAACATTTGAATTATTATTAACGAAAATGTATGAAACAAATTGATATTAGTATTAGGAAAGGATAAAAAGAATGGGGCCGTCCAACTTTTTTTTAATTACCTTCCGTCACCTTTAGGTAAGTAAGGTATTGTCTTTGGTCAAAAAATTCGGTGGTGAGTTTTTCATGAATAAGCACGTTTTAGGGTCCCTAGAATACGATTTTACTATTTTTACGATGATGTCTGTATGTGTGTGTGTGTGTGTGTGTGTGTGTGTGTGTGTGTCTGTGTGTGACAAAATTTTCTAATGCGATAACTCTAATACTACAATTCCAAAAATTATAATTCTTTCGTATCCCTCTTCGTTACATCCATGTGAAGAGCTGATTAGATTTTGGTTATAATTGGTCAACCGGAAGTACCCTCATTTGAAGATTTTAACAGTTTTTCTTGAAAAAACGATGTCAAATATCATTTTTTCACATTTAATGTTATTATAAATATTAAAGAATTATTTATTCTCTATACGATTTGTATGCATTTTATACTTCATATTAAATGGACATAGAGTTAAAAAATTATAAAGAAATTAAATACCATATATAATAGTCAGCTTTGTTATAATTCTGGAAACAGCTGCTATATTAAGAAAATTCTGATTGAAAGGTGTCGGTGTCAAGTGTAGTTGACAGTATGTTTATGTTATAATTTTAGTGGACATATAGGATCTTTTGTTAGAAACTTTCTGTATGGAATTTGTATAAAATACATACAGCTACCTTAAGGTAATGGACAAGAAATAGAATATTTTGCAAGGAACTTTCTGTATGACATTTATACAAAATACATAGAACTGACGGAAGGTAATGTGCTGGCCACATCAGATTTTTTTTTATATGGTATGAAGAATTTAAAAATAGAAATTCCGTATTTTTTGTTTTCTTGAAATTATGCTTAATAACGCCAAAAATAATTATTAAAGTTTTAGTGCGAAAGTTGTGACGTTAGTGTCACTCCGTCATAAGTAGAGAGAACCGTCATACGTTACCATTAATAATGGTAATATAGGTAAGTAAAATTTATAATTTTTGCTCATTTTCATAATCAGATTAATCATTCGCTTTAATTAATGTGACTTTAAGACTTTCTTTAGTATAATATTGCAGATTATTATGCTCACCAAGTGTCATTAGTATAATTAAAATAGTATTTAAACTATTTTCTATTTATAATTAAATACAACAATGACAGTATTGATTACAATAATCAAAGCATATTTCATAATAAAAAGTAATCCAACATTTACATTTCTATTTACTAAATGATTACAACAATGACAAGTATTAAGATTACAATAATTAAAACATATATTATAATTTTATTTATTTAATAAGTAAATTTTCTTTTGATCTTAATAAAAAATTACTCGGATATATTAAATATGTGCGTGTTAGAGTATGTGTAAAGCCAATCGCGAATTTATGAGCAAAATATGCATGGTCCACTGTACAGTGACATTTTCACAAGGTAACTGGACGACTGTAATGACGCTGACGTCACAACATGGCGATCGCTTTACGCTAGAAACTTTAATTACATTATTGTAGGTATACAAATACAAAATATATAGCAATTTTTATTTCGTTTTCATTTATTTATATTCAAAATTCATATGCGATATGTAATTTCTAAAAAGTCGATGACTTGGACGGGCCCATTGTATATAATTATTTATGTCTCACTAAAGTATTATGAACTGTTTATTGCTAGGATACGGTGTATATAAACACATCTATAACAACCGGGGCATAATGGGAGGGCATAATCGTTCATTATGCCCTCATTATATCCGATCATCGTTCATGGACTTTAAATTAGAAATAATATGAACGGTATATCATGAAAACTATTTTCTTTTTAATTATAATTCATTACAATAATAATAATAATAAGGATTGATTACAACAATTAATATATTAATTGAATACAACAATTAGTATAATAAGAAAACAGCTTTGAAAGCACAACACACATTTTTAATTTAATTGTAATAAAGCAATTTACTTTCACGACACATGTAAATAGTAAGTACGTCGAATTGCAGGCTGCAATGTTTCGCATTGATTTTGAACGGACGACGGATCACAATTTTTTTTGGGGACGATATTTATCCATGTTTGATTTCATTTTTAATATTATTTACTGTCACATGTGACACATCCAAAGCAGTAAAAACTCTCTAAAATTTCATAATATTCAGAAATAAGTACATAAGAAATAAAGAACTGAGATCTGTCATGTGAAAACGAACCTCAAAATATAATACTTACATCTTCTACAGACGAGAATGGAATAATTAGGGGAACATTTATGCGCTTCTCTTCCTCAAAGTATGCAGAAGCATTCAAAATAATTTCTTTCCATCGTTTCGATCAGTTTCGATAAAATATCTTCCGAAACATCAAATTCACCCATTCCATCATCTCCAACGATACAGAACGTTGATGTTTTAAAAATAAATAAATGTTGATAATAAACAAAACAATCAAACAACATCGTTAGCAACGCCAAAGTTTAAGCATTATTGTAATCAAAATTATTATAAATGAAAACTTATTTCACATATTCTAGTGAGACATAAAATCTTGTATGCACCACGAGCGTTACTAGATGATAATGCCCATCGGACGACATCTATCCTCGTCGCCGTCCTGGCATTATCATCGTCGTAACGCCCTTGGTACATAAAATACCATTACATTATTCTATTGATTTTTAAACAATATTATTTTTATGTACATACTTATTATTCTATTTGTAGTTTTTTCTAAATTTATTTTTGTGGTGGATCCGGATTTTGAAAAAAATGTCTAAAATATAATTGATCAATTGAATGCCAAGATTATTAATGAATCTAGGTCCAGAATATGGTTGTGAATTCAGTCCAAAATTCCCGTAGGTAAATTTCTCATGGTAGTATTAATTAATTGTTTTTTAATTAATAAGAGTTTTTCGAATTACGCACATTTTATTTCAAAACTCATTTGAAAAAGGTAGATTTATAGAGAATAATGAAACTGCAAAACTTTGATTTTGTAACTTTAAATTCTGTCTGATTTCAAATTCTGTCGAAATTGGGTTTTCCCCACTATGAATTCTACTGATCCAGATGGGCCCGATTCTTGAAATCATGCGAAATTATCCGCACGCGACAAAATTCGTGTGGTTGGTTTCGTGCACGAATAGTACTGTACACGGTGTAGTATCTATAGGTGACTGCACGACGTATTCCAAAGCATAACGATGAATGGCTAACTAACTGGGCTAGTTCATACAGTTTGCCGCTAGATGTCAGGTTTTGTTGCGACCCGGTTTTTACACAAAATATTTAAAATATTAAATTATTCATATATAACGCATATTCTATATTTTCAATCATTACCTTTTATCTTTTGTCAGTTCTATGTATGTATTTTGTACAAATTCCATACAAAAACGTTTCTATACTTCCAGTAAAATTATAAAACAACATATGTCAAATGCACTTGACATTGACACCTTTCAATCAGAAATTTATTTTAGTACCTGTTTCTGTGATTATAGTGTAGCTGGCTGCCGCTAAATTGTACCTTTTGGCACCTTAAAAATACTTTTATCATTATTTGATCCATATCCTGTTGTGCATCTTGTAGCAAAACATTTTTTGTCAAAGGGTAACGGGTCGCGTTAGCGCCATTTTGTTTCCCAGTTACTTAGCCACTAAACGAAACATTTGTACTATGTGAATAGGTACGTTCAATAAGCCAAGCAACCGGAAGTAAAATTTGTTGAACGACTTTGCTAGCCTAGCATTTGCTTGATTTGCTCGCAATCAATCCAAGCCACAATTTTCTCGCTTGTCTTGCTAAGTGTCAAAATAATGGCGGGAAATACAAATTTTACATACATGAAGTTAACTTGAACTGTTTCTATTTCTTTATATTGTGTGTGTCTATCAACCACATGTAAAAAAGGCTTTGGGAGTTTTGTGATGGATGTTTATAACACTATTAAATTTGAAATATTTTGTTATAGTCAATATATCTTCTTCCAAATTAATTCCACTATCTGAAAATAAATATATAAATTCATTTTCCATATGTTCGCAGACCAAGAAAAGAAATACAACAGGTACACAATTACACAATGTTATATTTGACATCTATATACGTTTCTCGATGACAGTTGGGGATGACAGTTCGTCATATAGCTAGCAAATCGTTCAGCGCACTAAGCAACAAGTCTCGTTTGCTTACCTAGCATTTGCTAGATTTGCTTACTTCATTGAACGCACCTAATGCTTTATCGTATAATTGTTTTTTAACTGTCACTGTTAACCTGTCAACCAAAGCTGTCAGCCGTAGCTGTCAACGAAGTGTAATTTTAATATTCAAAATTTATTTTATATACATACATAATATATTTGATATAGTAGGTATTATTTTTCTTAGTTTACAGTATGTACGTACATAATATGGCAATGGCCACTCCATTATTGGGACATCTGTACTGTCGAGTGGCCTGACATCCTAAAAATAAAAAATAAAAATAAAATAAAATAAAAATATTAATAAGCAAGTGTTATGTAGTAATAATAATACTCTAATTTTGCTAACCATTTCAGATTTGGAATGCAAGGTTCGTTAAGAGGCACCTAAAATTCTTTTCTAACAATCTATTGCATCGTTCTATGAATGCACGAACACATATTTGTAGATTATAATGATACTCAAGTGTATGGAGATTCTAGATTTATAATTGGCGTCATTATAAGATCATAAAACGTACCCGGAATTATATAAAAACATAATTTGATTTATATCATCTAAAGCCTCATTTCCACCGATGGTCTTAATGCTTAATGCAAAATGATTTTTGCATAAGGCTTAATGCATTGTAACAATTTACTAGGATACCATTTCCAGCTACTTTGTTTAGTGAATAGGTGCGTTCAATGAAGTAAGCAAATCAAGCAAATGCTAGGTAAGCAAACGAGACTTGTTGCTTAATATATTGAACGGTTTGCTACTTATAACCATAAACTGTCATCCATAACTGTCATCGGAAAAGTTGTAAGTTGTCAAATATAACATATGTATCTCTCGTATCTCTTTTCTTGGTCTGCGAACTTTTGGAAATGAATTTATATTTATATTTGAAGATAGTGTGATTAATTTGGAAGAATCTATATTCATTATTACAAAATATTTTAAATTTAATAATGTTATAAACATCCATCACAAAACTCTCAAAGCCTTTTGACATGTGGTTGACAAACACAAAGAAATGGAAACAGTTTAAGTTAAATTCATGTATGTATAATTTGTATTTCCCGCCATTATATTTGACACTTAGCAAGACAAGCGAGAAATTTGTGGCTTGGATTGCTTGCGAGCAAATCAAGCAAATGCTAGGTTAGCAAAGTCGTTCAACAAATTTTACTTCCGGTTGCTTGTTTTCCTGGGCTTATTGAACGCACCTAATAATTCGACACAAATGTCACATATTTTATCCTTTTTATTTTTAAGTGTAGAAGACTGTCATTGTAGCAGTAATTCTCCTTTTTTAATATGACATATACATAATTTTCTGTATCTTTATCCATATCTAAAAATTAAAAAAACTTAATAATTATAAAATAGACTGACAGTTGGCAGTTCAGTTTATAAAATAAAGAAAGACAGATGACAGATATGTATGTCCATCTCACAGTTACGCTTAGGCATTACGCATTAAACCTTGGAGTTTGCAAGCTTTTGTTCTTAAGCATTGCTCTTAGTTGTTAAACATATTAAGCCTTATGCATAGCTGGAAATGGTAGTAAACGTTGTCATATGATAAACATTTTTACGGATTGCGCTTAGTTATTAATTATAACTCTTAATCATTAAGACAATCGGTGGAAATGAGGCTTAAGTATTGTTATACCAAATACAAATAACAGTGACAGACACAGTTTCGTGTGCGAATGATACTTTCAAGTTATTCATACCTATGCGATGTAATTGCGCACGGAATATTCGTCTACACGATTTCGTTTCAAGATGCAGTTCGCATGCGCATTTCTCCCACTTACGTATGCGAAAAATTTCAAGAATCGGTAGAATTTGAAATCTGACAGAATTGCGAGTCTTCCAATTCTTTCTCAGGATAGATTTCAAATTTGAAATCTGATAGAATTGAGATTTCCCCAATTCTTTCTCCGGATAGATTTCAAATTCTACTGGTCTGGAGCAGGGAAAACCCAATAGGGGATTCCGATCGTGACGTCACAAAGTGCGCCACTTTCGGTAAAATCTTGAACTATGTGGACAAACAGACATTTTCTGTTGACATGTGTCCGGTTAGAGATGAAAATGAATTTTATAAGTGCAGAGTTAGTGCCAGGGGCGAAATTTAAAAAGAAAAATATTGAAAATCATTCGGCGAATGAACAAAAAAGATGATTAGAGTGTTGTGGTCTGAAAAAATGCGGAAAAAGAACGATCTTATTTTAAGGTTAGTTCAGGTTGATTACTGGGTATTTATACTAACTCAGAATGTTATAACGTTCTCAGAATTCAAAATTGTATGAATGCGGAACGCAGTAGTAATATATTACCCAGCATTGATGTTGGTAAATGGGTATCTGCGTTAGTTTAATGTAATACGTGTGTGGTAGTTGATGTAAATATAAAGTGGTGCTATTTTCCATCCCAAAATGTATCAAACCTATTTAACTACGGACCCATATACCACTAATTCCACGAAACCATTTAGTTTAGTTACGGATAAACCATGAGAGCGGCTTGGGAAATGGTATAAAATTAGCTCCTCTCGTATATTTTTTATATTTATTCCTGTAATCACTCTTACAGAGGACATACGTGCACCTAATACCCATATTTTTAATTTAAAACACAAATTTCACAAGGTTGTTAACTTGATAGCACAATGACAGTTATTAGTTTGTCCACATAGTTCATAAAAATACCGCGACGGGGCGCTAAAAATTCGCTTAATCGGAATCCCCTATTCTGACATTGTGAAATCGAGGTCCGAACGACTTCACAACTTACAAACAAAGGAACAAAATGTCACAAATATATTATAAGAACCGTAGAGACATCTCTCGACAAACTTTAGAGTAGACTTTATATATGTCTATCTCTAGTTGTCTCTTTCTGTCCAGCCGAGATGCCGAGAACATAACAAACACATTATACATGAACAATAGTTCAACTCAGAAATAATCTAGTACAAAGTATCTGCTTAATTATATCGTTTAAGAAACAATGATACTAAATTTAATGACGTCATAATAGAAAATGGAACTATTTATTCTAGGAAATTCATTCCATTAATTCTTGTAAAATGCAGCTGGTATAGAATTCTTAAATGCACTTTAAATAACGGAACAAAAATAATTGACTAATTTTGAAAATAGTCTATTTTTTCACAATACAATATTATTTTACTGACATTTAAGCCACAGAAATATTCAATATATATATATATATATATATATATATATATATATATATATATATATATATATATATATATATATATATATATATATATATGTGTATTTTAAATTACATGCAGTAACAAATTTCGTGATACTTTAAAAAAAATTTAAATATATAACATCTGCACGCAAACGATTGTATATAAATCCGAAATTTATAAATTTAATTCTTAAGTATTCATAACTTTTTCTATTATTAAACATTATGGATAATCTGTACCAATTAACCTATATAAAAGCAATCAAATAATAATTTTTACCACGTCATCTATTAATAAAAATAGGATTCGTTAAAATGTTCTAATACAAATTTGAGTATACGAGGTCTATTAGAAAAGTATCCGACCTTATTTTTTTCACTTGGCTGTCGCCCAGTTTCAGGTAAAATTTGATGCAATAGCGCTGCTCCAGCGTTCCGTCATTTTCCTTGCAATGAAAAACCGACGAGAGCACTACACACTACCTCACTCAAATGCTGTTTACCAGCAAGAGACGCTATCGACAGGCGGGAAAAAATTCACGCATGCGCACGAAGGTTCAAGGTCAGCTCATGCAAGCGCGCTTGATTCAAATCGACCAGGTTTTTGTAAAAAAATAAGGTCTGATACTTTTCTAACAGACCTCGTATAATAATATTCTATTAAATTTAAAACCTACAATAATAAAGTCGTTAAGGATATATCACATACCCAATTTTGAATATAGATATGACATCATATTGAAAATTAAAAATCTGAGAACTATATTCCACCATTTGTAATAAAGTAAATATATCATCATCATTACAATTTGGTACCAACTCCCAAAATTGAAAAACTACGTAGTTGTAAAATTTATTGCTATTACTTGACTATTAGTATGATTGTAGGGATAATGAGAATAATTGGATATGCAATGGCACAAAATTGTCTCCTCTCCACGCCTGCCATGAGTGCCCGTGACATGACGCCTGGTAAGCGCCCGCACGGTGCAAATATTTCATCATTACCAATATCTGTGTACAAAGTAGATTGGCACATCCAGCAATGGGTAATAAGCCGTGATGATACACCGGGTGCCCATTTTAAAAGATCCCTCCTGAAAATTCATGAATAGGCAATCCATGGTACATTTTATAAGTGACTTGGTTTTTAAAATTTTGTTTTGCTGGTATACCTACTGTGATTATTCGATTTATAGTACTAATATTTACCAAGTGGCTTATGAAATGTGTTCTGTTTTGCCTATTCTTAAAATTTCAGGCGGGAACTTATAAAATGGGCAACCTGTATTTATTTATTTATTTATTTTCAATTGTGGTAAACAGTGTTTATTAAATAGTAATTTAATTAACTCTCCTATGTTTCGATTCTAAATAAAATAAGATCATTACATTACAAAATCAAAAATGTAAGGATGAAAATGTCGTCAAAAAATATCAGCTGATGTATGCACGCATTTTATTACCTCTGATATTTTTTGACATTTTCATCCTTACATTTTGATTTTGTAGTGTAATGATCTTATTTTCCAGCTGTACTTTAACTATCTCTGATGATGATTCATTTGAAATCGAAACGTAGAAAAGCTAATTAAAATGCTATTTAATAAACACTGTTTACCACGACTGCATTTCCAATTATTCTCATCATCCCTACAGCGTAGTAATATTTTTGTTATAAATAATGTAACAAATGAAAAATGGATACACAACAAATTCTAACATTAAAAACAGTATGTATGTATGTAAAGATAATGTGTAATATATAGTCTTTGCTAAGTCATACGTACAATGTCAAAATGATGATAATATTTTTAAATTTAAATTTATAATGACTTTTCAGATATAAATAATACTTATTTATGAGATACGTTAATAAACACATATTTTATTATTTAGTAGAAAGTTTATTATTTAAACGGAGAGAATCGACAAAAAATGATTAAATCACCTTTACCATAAATAGGGTACTATACCATAGTCAAATTTTAACTATCTTAAATAAGAAGACGAAAATATACATAAATTGTTTCAGTATTGATTAGGTCGCAAACTACAAGCGATTAAAGTTGATTACTAATTGGGTATGACGCGTTAGGTCCTAAGAATTTGATTGGACGCCGGATTTTAAAAACGAAATTAGCGCGTCTCCTGCGGTCTCCTTTGAAACTGTCACGTTTTTGTATAACCTAACAATAAAATACACTTTTTATGTTTCATGAATTTGTTTAATTATAATATCTGCAGTCTATATTTGCCAATTGATCCCCACGTCATCAATTTCTGATGCAAGAATTACAAAACTATTATCTAGCGTCTTTGTCGTATACACTTGGCATATATGAGACTTTTATTCGCTATCTCATTGTCGTCGGTTTTTCAGAGGGGTGTATAAGCTATCTCCGTCTAACCAACGGCAAGAAATGAAATAGAAAATGTATTGTAACCGCGGTAACAAGTGCCATTTTCAAATATTTCAATTATTTGAATATTCATGTCATTCTGTCATTCATGTGATTAAGGTGATTTTGGCGTCGATAATAATTTGTGCTTCGTTGTGTGTTGGTTATTCTTGGGATTATACATATTGTGCATTTTGCTATTGCAAAGACGGTGTTAATAATAATAATATTCTTACAGTAGGTACATTAGCGAACAAAAAAATTATTACAAATAAAATATTGAAAATGTCAAATACGACAAAGTCCTGTTATTATCTATCTTATATCAAACTAGAAAATAAAATCCCTATAATAAAACCATGGTAACAATATGACGTCATCAATTCCCTCCCACCCCTGGCGATTTGAACCATATGTTTACTATTGATGACGTGGGGATCAAGTCGTGGAAATGGACTATAGTAATATTAACAATAATAATGTATTTATAATTAAATGAATTTGTAATATGTATTAATTAAATTAATAATAATATTAACTAATCAAAACAAACAAACACTAGCGCCATCCGCCGTCATACTTTATGTCATAATATTGTCAAACTGTTTCAATGTTCTATAATTTATTAAGAAAAAATCTGATGTGGACACCACACGACTTCCTTGTACGCAAGACTAATATGAAGTATAGACTCAATTATAAAATTGCACGTATTTGACATCCTTTTTTTTATTTTTTTGTTATTTTTTGTCCTAATCCATAGCAAGCTTCATTACAAAAACCAAAAAGTATATGTTTTAAATTTACATATCTCGCTTATACAAAGAGCTAATTTAATAATACTTAATGTGCTAGACGCAGAATTTAATTCTCAAACTCTTATTTAAAGCATTGGATATTTCCGTTGAAATCTGGAAACCGAAATTTTTCGCGAATACAATACTTCCTTTACTTTGTACAAGGAAGTAAAAAATGCTTATTATTTATGTTATTTATGATTAATAATAATTTCTTCGTGAAAATAACGTCTAAGTTTTTATATAAAAATATTTCAGCTATGCAAACATGAAAGAATCTGTTCTCTCTAGAACTAACAGTTTGTCGACCACTGGAAGTCCCAGCTACGTCACACAAGAAATTGTTAACTTTAAAAATTCATATCTCGCTTATTACAGATTTTTTTTTAATGGTATAGACCCTATTCCTTTCAAGTCTGTATAATATATGTTAAGACCCAGTGTTGGATTCTATAAAAATTTATTTATTTTATCGACAAATATTTTATGTTAATAATCCAATGAATGCTTTTTATTTAATATATTCCCACCCCTTATTACTTCCCTGTTTACTGCGCTAATTTTCGCCCTTGCTCTTTGACTTTTACCCCAAAACGCATGCAAAAGAATGCCCTTTGACCGCATTTAAAAATGTTAACATTATTGATCCATTTAGGGGTAGATTATCAATACATCATTGTCAGATGTTACTTAGAGAAAGGGTGTAATTTACAAGACTGGAATAAATAAAGAATATTGAATAAAATGAAACAAGTTTTAAATTACTAGACTGCAAGTCGCCTTGAGATATGTTTCCCTGAACAACATACGTGCCGTGTACATTTCATAAGTTTACACTGTAGTTTCAATAAAAGGCGAACAGTATATTGTGCGAAAAATAAAAGAAAATAATGTTTTCATATAATATTTTGTGAGTAATAAAGTTTTTATTTCTTCTGAAAACCACAAATCATATATTTATTATACGTACAACATATCGCAATACGGCTATACCGGATGTCCAGGATGTTTGGAACTTGGGGGTCTAGAGCCGCGGTTCTTAAACTATGGGTCGCGACCCACGTTTTAGGGTCCCTTGAATACGATTTTACTATTTTTACGATGATTAGATTTTGGTTATAATTGGTCAACCAGAAGTACCGACATTTGAAGATTTTAACAGTTTTTCTTGAAAAAACAATGATAAATAACATTTTTTACATTTACTGTTATTATAAATATTAAAGAATATTTTATTCTCTATACGATTTGACTGCATTTTATACTTCATATTAAATAGATATAGAGTTAAAATTAAATTTCATAAATTAGCCAGCTATGTTGTAACTATGGAAACAGCTACTATATTAAGAAAATTCTGACTGAAAGATGTCAGTGTCAAGTTCAATTGACAGAGTATGTTTGTGTTATAATTTTACTGGAAATATATCTTTTGCTAGAAACTTTCTGTATGGAATTTGTATAAAACACATACAACTGCCGGCAGGTAATGTACAAGAAATATAATCTTTTGAAAGGAACTTTCTGTACGAATTTTGTACAAAATACGTGGAACTGACGGAAGGTAATATGCTGGCCATATCAGATTTTTTATTTTTGCTAATATCTTCCAAATGTGAAATAATACTGGATTGTAATTTGTCTATTTTGTCTATTTGCATTTGTCTGTTAGAAAAGTATCCGACCCTATTTTTTTTGCGAAAACCTGATGAATTTGAATCAAGCGCGCTTGCATGAGCCGACCTTGAATCTTCGTGCGCATACGTGAATTTTTTCCCGCCTGTCAATAGCGTCTGTTGCTGGCAAGCAGCATTTAAGTGAGATAGTGTGTAGTGCTCTCGTCGGTTTTTCATTGCAAGGAAAATGACGGAACGACTAGAGCAGCGCTATTGCATCAAATTTTGCCTGAAACTGGGCGACAGCCAGGTGAAAACCATTCGGAAGATTCAGACGGCATTCGGTGACGATGCTATGGGCATCACAAGGATTAAGGAGTGGTGCAACCGGTTTAAAGACGGCCGCACATCGATGGACAGCGAGCCATCAACATGCCGAAATGACCAGGTCATTGCCAAAGTGAACGCTATGGTGATGAGGGACCGTCATGTGAGTAATATGCTGGCCATATCAGATTTTTTGTTTTTGCTAATATCTTCCAAATGTGAAATAATACTGGATTGTAATTTGTCTATTTGCATTTGTTTCGATGAAAATGTGCAGTAAATATTGAATATGATATATAAAATGTAATCAAATATTACAGACAATAAAATATTCTTTAATATTTATAATTACATTAAATGTGAAAAAATGATATTTAACACCGTTTTTTCAAGAAAAACTGTTAAAATCTTCAAATTAGGGTACTTCCGGTCGACCAATCGTAACCAAAATCTAATCAGCTCTTCATATAGATGTAAAGAAAAGGAATACGCAAAAATTATAATTTTTGAAAAGGTGGTATTGAAGTTATGCGATCCGAAAAAATCGTCACACACACACACACACACACACACACACACACACACACACACACATCCATCCATACAGACATCGTCGTAAAAATAGTAAAATCGCATTCTACGAAACCTAAAACGTGCTTATTCATTAAAAACTCATCATCGATTTTTTTGACCAAAAACAATACCTTGTATACCTAAAGGTGACGGAAGGTGAAAATTATAAAGAAATTAAATTTCACAAAGCAGCCAGCTGTGCTATAAACATGGAAACATCTACTACATTAAGAAAATTCAGATTGACAAATGTTAGTGTCAAAATGAAATTTACATAATATTTATAAGTTATAATTTTACTGGAAATATATAGAATCTTACAAGAAACTTTCTGAATGAAATTTGTACAAAATACATAGAACTGACGGAAGGTAATGTGCTGGCAACATCAGATTTTTTCTGTACACTTCTGCATGACCTATCATCAACCATCAATACCCCTTCTCCTAAACTGTATAGCTTTGATGTTTAGGCCACTTTATCAAAAATAGCCCCCCCCCCCCCAGTCAAGTCCTGGCTACGAGTCGTAGATACTTAGGAAACGGTTTTGTAAGAATAAATGCTATATAAGTGCGATTAAATACCTTTTGAACAATTTTCTATCATTAGTTTCTTCTAACTTTTAGTGAAATTGTGTGAACAATTTTCCTCATAATTTTGTCACACTAACTACCAACGAACGTACAAAGAAGGAATGGAATCATAATTAAGTTTTGTCTGGTGTTCTTTCTCAGCCTTTGAGTCATTTTGTTAAATTTTCGCCTTAAATGACATTTTTATTCAAATGTTATTTGTACGCCTTTTATAACAAATAGCAAATTTTAAAATAAATAATAATATGTAAGCAATGCAGTCGATATTCTAAGACTATTATTAAATGGTATAAAGAGCAAATGAATGTAGATTAAACTAGTTTTAATTTCCAGAGCAATGAAACAAAATTAAACTACTAAAGAATGAAGATGTTTTTTTGTATAATCATTATTTTCCTCGTTTTAATATTGCCTGAACAAAAGCAATGTGTCAGTAAAAAATTTAATTCTTCTTTATTGCGAATTTCGCCATTTTAATTGCTTCTTTTATTTTACCGACGTTCATTTCTCAAAATTCGCAGGCAACTTGAATATTAATCTTCCAGAGTTGTGGTGAATCTATAAAATGTCATTAAGTTTTAATAAATCTACCCTTAATTGTTTAGAGTGTGGAATAATTAAATTAAAGGTATACTT
The DNA here is from genome assembly GCA_963082715.1 of Harpalus rubripes. NCBI lineage: Eukaryota > Metazoa > Arthropoda > Insecta > Coleoptera > Carabidae > Harpalus > Harpalus rubripes. The sequence goes on along the minus strand of OY720461.1, from coordinate 35,608,742 downwards.
GACTCCGTAATCTGCACAGGTTGGGTTTCACCTTTTAAACATGGCTTTAAAAGATATAAAATAAATCATTTTTCCTCCCGCTACCCTTGGTAAGGGAGGTATAGGGCTCGTGCTAAAAATCGCATATCGAGATTTTGGTAAATGACCACGTTTTAAGGTCTCTAGAATCCAATTTTAACATTTTTACGATGATGTCTATGTGTATGTGTGTATGTGGGGATCCTCCACTCTAACTCAAATACTGTCATTCAGAAAATTTTGAAACCTTGTATTTCGAACTTTTTCTGTAATGGAAAGAGGCCATTAGATTTTGGTGAAAATTGGATAACCGGAAATGGCACTTTACTAGAAGCTCTAAATAGTTTTTCTTCGAAAAATACCTTTAAATGTTATTTTTTCGAAATTAATGTTATTATAAAAATTAAAGATTATTAAATTCTCTATAGATTTGCTTTAATACTTTTTCTATATATTTTATGCATAAATTTATAAAATTATCTATAATCTAAATCCCAGAGCCTACAATTTAAACAAACAAAATTCAGTCATTCAAATGTATGTAACTGACATAAATGTCACTATCAAAGAACTAATCATTTCAAAATAATATTACTTAACGTTTTAAAATGAAAAAAGTAAATAGAACAATAGAAAAGGAATTCAATACAGTTTCCAGCATAAGATTTAGATTAATAAAAATTAACGATTCACAAAAATGTTTAAGGTAATCCTCATTTTTGGATTAGTGAATTCTATTCTATCCCGGTATTTAAAATTTAATCTTCATTTTATTATAGCTCCGGTGACTCAATGGTTAGAGCAACACCTCATGTCATGAGTGGCCTCAGGGCTCTGCGTTCGAATCCCATTAAGACATGGATGTGTGTGAATGTCAACCCACTTTGTAATTTGGATTTAATCCTGTTGAGGGGTTTAAAAAAAAGGTAGTTTCTTGGATTAGATTAGACTATATTTTAAGAAATAAACTGTCAAAATTAGTGTAATTCAAAAATAAGGATTAACTTAATCTTTTTTGTGACTCGGGTTTTAACTCAATCATAGAATTTTGACTATATGTAGATTACATGGTCTGACTTGATAATGACTTTAATTGAGGCCGAAACGTCGTCAAATATGTATTCACAACAATAAATTGTTAAAAATTACATTGAAGCTTGAAAACAAAAAATACTTCTATAAAACAAACTCCACAGCTTTAGAAACATTTCATCTAAATTAAAGATAATTATGCATTTATAAAACGGGGATAAACCCTGAAATTCTTATCTAGTTTTGATTTTATTAAATGGATATTAGAAATCTACTACCAATAAAAGTATTTATTATTTTAGTTGAGGTCTTTAGTTGCTAACCACTTCAGTGACTACGACCTGTAAGACCTATTGCAGGGGTGCTTAAACAGTCGTTCGCGATCGATCGATAGATCGATCGTTCGATCGCGAGATATTGTTAAGGTGATCGCATACACTCGCGAGATTTAGTTACAATTTAAGTGTTTACTGTTTGAAACAAATGAACATAGACAAAAAATTATACATCGTTGAAAAGCTAAAAAAAATCCCTTTTCAATTGTGTAATTTTCCATTTAGCGTCCATATAAAAATTAAAACTGTGAAATCATATATTATATTTCAGATAAGAATAGACTTGGTGGCGCTGCTGAACCAGCCTGTTTTACACACATAACACTTTTAATTAGTTTTGTTTCGTGTATGACATACTTTATAACTCGAAACGTCAAAATTTGACCATTTTTAATTCTTTAATAAATAAACAGTTACTTAAAAAAATCTATATTGGTTCTTCAATATGTACTTTATGAACCCATTTGGATTCATGACATCCAAATGAGTTTCATAAAGTACATATTAAACAACCGAAATTGAAATTCCTGGACATGAAATAACGTGCATTTTTTGAAAAAATGGCCAAAATAGAAAAAATGTATAAAATACACGTTTTAGAAGACATTTCAGCGCACTTGCCCCTTTAGAAAACTCGCGGCAAGCCGCTCGTTTCTAAGAATGACGCGTGCGCTAAAATCATGTCTTATGAAATTTGTATCTTAAAGTACTATTAAATAGATTATGATGTCAAAATGTAATAAATAATATACTTGCTTACATATTGCTATTGTAAACTTGGTTTGCGTTTAGACCAATCAGAAAGCTGGAATCGTAAGCCCTATCTTACTCCTAAGTCTATTCTTATCTGAAATACAGTATAACTCAAAATTCGCCAGATATTTTACCTGGTTGTACGCATAAAACGAAAAATATTTTTAAATACAAATACATATATTCATGTCTCACTACAAAATAATTCTCATATATATTTGCAAAATCTATGGGATATTTTAATATAAATTATGTATGTACAATACATATATTTTCTTTATATTCAATATCCTGAAATTTTCTTTTTCTACTTTCCTTTTCTTTTTCTTTATATTCGTCATTTTTTAGCAAATTCCTTTTATATTCTTTTTTACGTATATTCTTTTGCGTTGTTGACTTTTTATTTTCATAATCTTCATAATGAAGTACAAATATTTTTGACAGTGGCATACAAATATTTTTGACAGTGACATTTATGTGTCAATTACAGACATTTGAATTTCTTGCCTTGAAGTAGCTTGATCTGAGAATTTTTACATCAAATTATTTTATATGCATTTCTTTATCTCTAAATCTATAGAAGATATAATAATGAATTTATATTTATCGAATAAAGAATTTAACGTTCGTTAATATAAGTATTTACATAAATTTTCGATAAATAATATTTAGATGATTTTTTCCTTGTAACTACTACTTCCGGTTGTCTAATTGTTACCAAAATCAACTCTTCCCATTATTGTTAGATTGAGGAATCCGTAGTTAAAAATGTCTTAAGTCTTATAGTATTTGAGAAATCGTGAATCCAACATCCACACACACATACGAACATCATCGTAAAAATGTTATAATCGGATTCTAGGGACCTTAAAACGTGCTTATTCACTAAAATCTGGATATGCGATTTTTAGCATGAATACAATACCTCTCTCGAAAGGTAAAAAACTGCAAAATAAATTATCATTATTTTTGGGTACCCCCTCGTACAAGATATCTACGAAAATTCAATGATATTTCAGTGTTTAATTATTTTTGTATACAAATTGGGATTATTACAAATGTATTTCAATTAAATAATTACATGTATTCATGACGCAGAATTGTAAATTTAACAAAATACCCGCGATTAAACTACTGTTGTTTTTAATCCTATGTACGCGCACATATTTCAATAAATAATGCTATAAATATTCATGTACCGACGGTGACATTATCATGATAATAATATTAAAATTTTTGAAGTTTATTTTTTGGGAATCCCACAATACACAATTCAATGTATAAAATTTAAACAGGCAAACAATCAAGTTTTTCACATATTTATCGATTTTTTTTGTAATTTCCATGTAAAGTACAGTATTATTATCATTTATATTTTATTACTGATGAATAATAATACAACTGCCGACTTTATTATGACAATATTATGTAATCAGTGTTGATATATCCAAGTAGGCAATGGAAACGCCTTAGTGTAACCCCTAATGCATATATTTCAGGCGAATGTCTTATTAGACAATTAAAATTTTATGTATTTACATAATGCATTTGTAAAAAATTTCCATCCCATCATATACGGCGTATACAGGATGGTGACTCGAACATCGGAACATAGGGATTTAACATGTAAAATCGGACTTTTAAGCAAAAACGCTTCAAATAAAAGTTGTAGAGCATAAAATTTTACATTGGAATCAATTATAATAACTAACATTATTTTTGCGTGCGTTGTAACGGCAGAAATGAAGTATGAAAATGTCAAAAATCACCTGAAAAATAGCAACAGCCATGGAATTGAGACAAAATAATTAATAAATATCTAACGGTTTATCTGTCAAATTAGGTCAATTATCTATTAATTTAAAATTATAATGGGGTCCGGTACTAAAAAAAAGTTGCATATATTTTGTCATATTATGAAAATATGACTAATTTGAAATGATTTTGTATCAAAATATTTTTAAAATATAGAACTTTTCATTCATAATTTTAATAAAAACGATTAGCACTATAACGACATGACGTCACAAGTGTATTTTTGTATCAATGTACCAAGCGAAAAGAATATAATTTTATATTATTCATAACTTCTGAAAATAAAATCCATATATTTATAATGTTGCTCTATTTACATGAAAATGTATGAAACATTTATCATTTTTATTAAAATGAAATATTTATTTATAATCTTTATAACAACATATTTTTCCTTTGACACTGTCACTAGTTGACCCTTCTTGACATCAATTTATGGCAGAATTAGTGACATTGACAGATAACAGGGTACGTTCTATCAGCGTCAGAAATATTCCTACTAGAATAAGAATATTCTTAGAGCAATAGAACGCTCAGTAGCAAATAACTGTCAAGCAAAAAATAAATACGATAGAACAGTGGCAGAGGTTATGTGTTATTGTTAGTTAACAACTAAAGATAACTTTGTATGTTTATTTTGGATCTTCAAAATGTTGTTATGCAAATATTACAAAGATTATAATTATTATAAAAATATATTAAATAATAAAAACGTAAAGGAGGTATTTTTGTTATGCACAGTCTAATCTGAACGTTCACAAATACAACAGAAAGGTACGCGCAGTAAAATTTTGACTTTATCTCCACACTATATATCTTCCGAGGGGTTACCCACCACTGGAAATCAGTGTACATTTTACAAAAAATATTTCCGAAATACATAGAAATACTCGAAATACAACGAAATACTCGGAAATATTCGGAAATACATGGAAATACTTGGAAATACTCGGAAATATTCGGAAATATTTGGAAATATTCGGAAATACTCGGAAATATTTAAGAAATATTGTAGAAATACTATCGAGCATGTGTTAACCGCACCATCACTTCAGTGCAAAACGTGAGTGTTGCAAGTTTAATATTAAATATTTATTTATTTTGAGCTTCATTGGCGTATAGGTAAGTGTAGTAATTTGATATCAATTTTAATTTAGGGTTCTATTTGCAAGTTAATATTGAAATTATTGGAAAATAAACTTAACTAATTAAATATAAGAATTCTTATAAACATACAATATTTCTAAATTTAAAATATGATTTTTGAGTAGTGGTGCACGGGAGGCGAGACGAGACGAGACGAGAAATATAAAGTACCGATTTCGTCTCGTTTTCGGATCTGCATCTCAATCTCACTCTCTTCTCGCGTATTTTTTTGGGTCTCGTTTTGTTCTCGCGCGAGTCTCGCTGTAAAAATAAGCGCTTGCGCACTACGTATTTACGTAACAGTTTAACTACAAGATATAAGTTCGCACCAGTCGTACCGTCTTCCGTGTATTTGCAGTCGTAGAACTGTAACTATATAAAGAGATGAAATACTAAATTCTGGTCCCAAATTATTTCAATGCGAACATAATGTTTATTCATTTACGGTCACCAGAAATAATAAATAAGTATATAAAATAAAATACGTAAATAATTTAATTTTCCTCTAAAATAACTAATTTATCACCAAATTGTAATCTCTAAACTATTTCAATATAAAGATCTGTTAATACATTCTGTCATCAGTGAAACTAATTAAACATTAAAAAAATATTTTTTGTAACTAAAAGTTCGTACACTTTATCATTAAATATATTCCACTATTTAAATAAGATTTAGTCATAAAAAAAACCGTTACACTGGGAACCCGCCGGCAACCAGTCACTCCGCCTCGCTCCGTGTTGGCTCCCATCGATGCTTAATATAACATCTTTTACTTTTCATGGATGGTAAGAATTTTATTAAGTGTGGTCTTAAGTGGGGTGAATTAGGGGCTGAAATGTTGGAGAAAAAACAAATATTAGAAATTGTACGGAAATATTAATATATTTCGGAAATACTAAAAAATTCTGGAAATAAGTAGAAATACTGCTGGAAATTCGGAAATATGGAAATATATTACAAAATATTTCCATTTTTGGAAATCAGTGTACAAATTTTCAGGTAGTGGTTAACCCCTCGATATCTTCCTATCAGCGCTTCCAGCTCTGAAGTTGGAATGATTCGTAGGAATATTCAAATTTTTTGACGCAAAAGAACGATCATTGGGTTTCTACTAGAAGAAGTAGAAAGATTTCTGACACCGATAGAACGTACCTAATAACAACTTTAGTCAGTAGGCGAAGTAAAATGCAGATATGACGTCACACTAAATTAATTAAATTTTTACAAAATTATATTTCAAAAACTATAAGTGTAACAAACGCTAAAATTCGTCATTTTATTAAATCTTTCAGAAAAAAAATAAATTGAAAAATGAGTTCCGGACCCCATTTTTAATTTGAACGTAAATTACAAATAATATGAAAAATAAACCAACCAAACTTGACAGATACACCGTTAGACATTTGTTAGCTTTTGTGTCAAATTTATATGAAGTTTTTACCTCCCGCTACCCTTGGTAAGGCAGGTACAGGGATCTTGCTAAATCGCATGTCGAGATTTTGGTAAATGACCACATTTTAAGGTCCCTAGAATCCAATTTTAACATTTTCACGATGATGTCTGTGTGTATGGATGTGTGAATCTTTCACTCTTACTTAAATACTGTGTCATTCAGAAAATTTTGAAACCTTGTATTTCTACCTTTTTTTATTATGGAAAGAAGCCATTAGATTTTGGTGTAAATCAGATAACCAGAAATGGCATTTTACTTGAAGCTCAAAATAGTTTTCTCCGAAAAATACATTTAAATGTTATTTTTTAGAGAATTGTGTTATTTGTGTCAGGTCGCGAATCTGGGGAACCGAGATCGATCCCGGCCGGCGCGAAATATTTCGAATTTTAAATGGTACAAAATTGACCCGTGTGGTCCACTCTCCAATGTGAAATATCTGAAATTCAGATTTGACATTTTAGATGAGTCACTGTCTTTGTTAATTGGTGATATTTACCTTTTCTTACAATGATTTTCGTTCTTAGGTAAGTATAATCTTAGAAATATTCGTAAAATGGTGTAGTACCTATTTTAGTTTAAGAATGGAATAATCCATCCCAAAATCACGAAAACTTAATCACAATACAGGTTGAGAAGTATATTGTAGGCATAATATTTAGTAATACGAATGTTCAGAACTGCCAATAATAAAAAAAAAAAAATCAAACGTCATTTTAAAAAAATTAACAAAATTTTACTTAATAATAATATTTTCAAATGTAATTAATTCTATTAATGGTTTCAAATACATAATAATAATAGAAAAACCAATAAAGTACCGTTGATAAAATATATATAAAAATGTATAGAAAATTTCAAAAATTCCTAAACGATGACGTAAACCCATTGACTGGCTGGATGCCCTATATACTAGTATTCACGAAAGATGACTATTCAAGGCCATTTGTTCGAAGAAAGAATACACATCACTTTATAGCAGTAGCTTAGCAACATTTTGTATTTAAAAAAAGATTATTTGACCTACGTCTATTTATTTTATATGGTGTGACAGATATACGTAAATAGTGGCATTACTTTCTAACACACTATAAATTCTAATGACATATGTCGTAGAATTACAGATACCTAATTATCTACTACACTGCCCTCTGTGCTAATATTTACCCAGTGGCGTTGACGTTAAAATTAAATTATTACTCCTAGGTTTTTAAGTTAAGTCTGTTTTTGTATTTTGCGAAAACATAAGTGAAGAACATAAATCTTTCAGAAAGGCATTATTTAGAAAGAAACATAATTTTCAAATGAATTACTCTTTTTTTCCAGTTAAATGTGTCCGTAAATATTTCATGTTGCACGCCTATGCATATAAAATGCAATGAAGTTATCTGCAAGTAATATTATATCAGACAGCTCACAAATGACCTTGAATAGTCATCTTTCGTGAATAATAGTTTACATATATATCATCACGACATATTACCCATTGCTGGATGTGCCAATCTGCTTTGTAAACAAATATCGGTAATGATGATAACATATTCCTACCGTGCGGGAGTTTACCAGGCGTTACCTCACGGGCACTCATTGCTGGCGTGGAGAAAGCACTTTTCCAATTAAATATATTTATTGTCGAGCTGCTGGCATTTAAAATGAAACTGTTTTTAACTCTTTCCACGTTGTAATTACCAGTAATTAAAGTTTATGGGTAATAAAGTCTCCGCACTTATGTTTGCGTGATTTTATTCCCATGAGTCGCGTATAATGGTCAATCATTATATTTTTCATTTATGAAAACAATCTGCATTCCAAACAGTGGAAAATGAAATTGTTTTATGATAATTTTACGAACTTTTCTCCACGAAAATGTCAAGAAAGAAATACGGAATTATAAAGTTGAAATTAAATCATTAAAGTTTTAACTTACGAAGTGCAGATGATACGAATTGCATTTAGTTTAAAGAATTTTAAATTAATAAACGATTTTTACAAAAATTCTGTAATGCTGCATAAAATTTTCATTTGTTCCCGCATTATTGCATTTTCCATCCAAGACAACACTGCACATACAAAAATTCCGTAAATCAATAGGCTACTTGCGTGGTACTGAAAATCTGATATCTATTACTAAATACCTAAAGTAAAGTTGAAAACGTATGTAAAAATATAAATTTTATTTAAAAAAAATATTTGTTTTTTAATAAATTAAGAAAGATGATTTTCTTTGACGTCATTATTTTGAACTAGAGAAAGGGATGCATATTTAAGAATGTAACCTATAGATGGCGAGCGAGTGCGAGTTCTAATTTGATTTTGACATTAGTTCATTTTTCTGTCACTGTCTCTCTTCTTTATTATTTACAATTTGCGTGGTTTCTGTTACTTTTATTATCTATTTCTATTTGTTAAGCCGGATTTTGAAGGATTTTAACTTAGCTTATACTCGTACAAGATCAAAATGGCAAATGAAAATATTAACCTGCATACTATTATTCAAACGTCAAACAGATGATCTGTCATGTTTAAATTACCCGCACATGCCATTGCTATTAGACGTACCAATGTTATTGCTCTACGGCCATTCATTGGTTCGGAGTAATTCTACGTCATACATGGCGGTAATTTATATATTAAAATTTCATGAAGTTTTTTCTGGCCAATTAATGAAAATTTTGCTAAAAGAAAAAATATCGGTAGCAAGTTTTATCGTTTCTTCAAAAATATTAAATAAAAAAATGGCACGCAAGTAGCCATCCGGTTTAATATAGCAGGTTTTTTTAAAAAATATTTTAGTATACAGGGTGTTCATTTTATTGTGTCCACTATTGCTAGCTCGATAACTATAAGAGCTACAAGGTCGGTTAAATTAGTAAATAATTTCTATATCATAAAACTATTAAAACGAGCGAAACATTTTTTTTAACCAGTGGCTCCCAAAATACCGGATGCAACTTTCTTATTTTAAATGGGACACTTTATATATTTTTATATATTTGAAATCTACATAATATGAGCCTGTTTCACATTTTTCAAAAAGTATTTTAAATGAAAATTCATGCAATATTTTTCTTATTAATAATTATTTTTTTTAATAATTTGTTATTTTCGTAAATAATTAAATTAAAAGTTTGGCGCCAAAAATAGTCATGAAAAACAACCCCCCACTCCTGTGTCGTAGAAGCACATACATTACGTCATTCACAGCCAATAGAAAAACAGTTTCTCCATCACCTACATTTATTTTTGTTATTTAGATAAATAAACTTAGGCGATAGTTTGTCACATGTTAATAACAAACTTTTAATTTGACATTTGACGCTGACATTTTCTATTATAAATGAGTAATAATGGTTAATACAGAATATACTCAAGCTAAGTCGGACAGTTTACCGAAAATCGAAAGCTGGATGATGCCTGAATTTATATCAGAAAACGACTGTTTTACTGTTGCCGAAATAAGGTGTATTAAAGAGTTAAGCCACAATTTTCTTTTCTTCATATGTTTTGGCATATTTATAAATTCAACAGTAGGTTTGTTCCTAGCGCATTTTTGCAAGAAGGCACAATACGATACTGTAAATTACTCATTTTATATTGAATTTTGTATTATCTAACACAAACCAAACTCAAAAATTTGACACTTGTTTGACAACTTTGACAATATATTTATCATAACACTTGTAACAAAACACAAAGAATTGACACTATAAGGGATGAATTGGAGCCGATGACGATGTATGTGTTGTGACGTCACATTCTGTTTCAGCTCACGTGACTTTTTCAAAATATCCAAATTTCAAAAATTAATTGTAAAATATCTAATGGATATTTGGTGATATTTTCAAATTTAAGGTTATTTAAATAATGATATCTTTTTAAATTTAATACTTAGAAGGCATATAAAAATTCTTGGAACAGCCCTATTACGAATTCAACGATATGCTTGAAGAGAATTTTTATTGAAGAAATAAATTACAAAAAAGTATGTATTATGAATATGAGAATATGACGATATAATTATCATAATTTTATCGGTGAAAAGTGCTCCTGAACTGATTTGTCATCTGTAGTTGATAGCCCTGCTTTTAATGCCATATTTGCACGCAATCTATCCACGCCTACTTACGGAAAATGTAATAAATTAAAGAATTTTACACATTAAGAACAGCCACCCACTTGAAAAAAAACATTTATAAACAAAAAATACATTATCACTTATTATTCCCGTATATTTTTAAAGAAGTCGTTGCCATGGAGTCATGGAGATGATAATTGAATGGGTAAACAAGAGAAAATTATTTTCTAAATTCTACTTTTGGATTATTAATAATTTTAAACATAATAACTCTGCACAAAAACAATTTTTTTTACATTTCAAATAATAGGGGATTACAGCTCAATCGAATTAAGAGAAATTAGATACAAAAATAATGAAAGTAGATGCTTAATAATGAATATTAATAAATAAATAAAACGATATAATTGAAATACTTCGAAAATAAAGGGGTTTTTGTTTTAGCAGCTCGTCACTAATTTGAAATCCACATATATTATTTTGATTGGCGACTCAAAGACCACCTATAAATATATAACGAATACCGAGTTAGAGGGTGGAGTCTACTACCAATGGAAGTAGACAAATTCAAATAGCGGACACGTGGCTACCAGTCCAGTACTGCAATTCTCAAACAGTTTTTATTTGAATATAAATTTCTTGGATTAAACTTAATAATTTGGTACACTTGCAATTATAAAGCATGTAGACTACAGTGTTATAATATTAATTTGTTTTCTATAAATTTCATTTAAAAATAGCGTACATTTCAAGAACATTTTATGTCTACGAAGAAAACAGTTTTATATAAAAACTTCTATATTTTCAAACTTCGGGGACCATAACTCGCTTATTAATAGACCATTTTAGAAATTCAAAGCGCATGCGCCAAGTGTTAGACTGCGACAAAATATTAGTGCCGTTTGCCGTATGTCCATCCCTGTTTATATGACAGTTCTATCTGTTTCACACTTTTGCTTTGTTTTGTTGGTTTCGTTTTTCAAATAAATATCATGGGTACTAAACTTCTGGTCCCAAAAATACTGACTTTGGAAATGTTTTGTCTGGTGTGTAAAATAAAAGGTTAGGTTAAGTATAGTAATACAATATTTTATAATTGATTGATGAATATACTTTACTTTTTCACATACTAAAATAAGTTGTTATTTGGAAAATAAGAATTTAAACCATGCCTTATACCCAAAATCATTTTAACAACTTCTATGTAGTTTTAAAATCTAAAACTATATGCCAGGGTCTCGTATAAATTTAAAATGCCGCCATTAAACGGCACTAACTTTTTAGTTCAAAAAGTAAATATAGTGGTCGCTCAAATTTCTGAAATGGTCTATAGGAATTTTTTCACCGGATTTTCACCAATAGTCTTAGTTTTACTTATACTTTCTGAAGAAATTATATTTTGAAAAAACGTAAAATCCCCTATTTCGTTGTGGCGTCTGGACGTAAGTATCTCGCATAATTCAAAAACGGTAAGCCGTAGAATGTTGAAATTTTGTATTTAGGACTGCTATAACATCTAGTTGTGCACCTCCCTTTTTGATCATTACATAATTTCTAGAAGTGGTATTTTACTTGAAGCCTATAATAGATTTTAATGAAAAACTATTTTAAAATATAATCCAAAACTTTTCAAATTTGCAATATAAGACTTTTACATCAATGGGAATAACATAATAATATTAATAGGAATTTTTTCATCGGATTTTCACCAATAGTCTTAGTTTTATTAATACTTTCTGCTGAAATTATATTAAAAAAAATCTGATGTGGACACCACACGACTTCCTTGTACGCAAGACCAATATGAAGATGAAATAGACCCAATTATAAAATTGCACGTGTTTGACGTAATTTGACATTCGTGAATATTACCAATATTACCATCAATTTTTTATTTTTTTGTTATTTTTTGTCCTAATCCATAGCAAGCTTCATTACAAAAACCAAAAAGTATATGTTTTAAATTTACATATCTCGGGCTAATTTAATAATACTTGATGTGCTAGACGCAGAATTTAATTCCCTAAAACTCTTATTTGAAGCATTTATTTCTAAAATCAAAATGAAACCATTTTATTCAAGAAAAACTGTTAACAACTTCAGGTAATCACTTCCGGTTAGCCTGTTTTAACCAAAATCTGCTATGTTATTCCAATTGATATAAAAGTCTTATATACCAAATTTGAAAACTTTTGGATTATATTTTAATATAGTTTTTCATTAAAATCTATTATAGGCTTCAAATAAAGTACCATATCTGGAAATTATGTAATGACCAAAAAGGGAGGTGCACAACTAGATGTTATAGAAGTCCTAAATACAAAATTTCAACTTTCTACGGCTTACCGTTTTTGAGTTATGCGAGATACGTACGTACGTACAGACGTCACGACGAAATTAGTCAGAATTTTTCGGCACATTCCATTATGACCGAAGATTTGGCCATGAAGAGAGTGGCGAAGAAATTCATGCCGAAGCTGCTGATTTCTCTCGCGACTTTTTTGGCGAAGAACAAGACTCCTGTGGTTCAACAGGCTCCTTACTCTCCTGGTATGGCCCCCTGCGACTTCTTGCTGTTCCTCAAACTCAAGAGGCCATTGAAAGGAACGCGATTTCAGACAAGAGAGGGCATTATGGCTACAACGACAGCCGAGCTAAACTCCATTCCGAAAGAGGCTTTCTATGAATGCTTCCAACAATGGCGACACCGCTGAGAGAAGTATGTGGAGTCCCAAGGAGATTACTTTAAAGGTGATTAGGTTTCCAACGCTCGAGGTATTCCAATTTCTTTTTCCTCGGTCAAAGGTCGGATACCGAGTAGGTTACTTTCGTAACAGACCTGGTATATACGTCCCTTGACAGAAGTATATGGTCAGTATTATTAAAATTTTACCAACAAGTCTCGTAAAAAAATATGCAATTATTTCTATACTTTCCCAGAGAGATTTTCCAGTACGCATTATAAAATTTTTCAAGAGACATATCTGTGGAATACAGCTACATTTTCAAAGATAACAGCTTTAAATCTAATATTTCTTCTGGCTTTTCAATATAAACTGACAAGTTGTAATATTAAACTGAAGATATAAAAGGTTCATTTAAAAGAGGATATAAAGTATGACGTGAATCGTAAGAGAAAATGTTTTATAACGCTATTACTTTCAAAATAAAAAGTCTTTCAGTCTTGTTCCCAGTTAAATATTGTTAGATTCTTTACCAAATGAATGACATCTGTATACTATTTGTAAAACATCTGTATTATGATTATATTATATTTTTGTATTGTACTTTATTTTCGTATGTACTTACTTTATGTTTTTTTGTGTATTTGCGTTAACATTGTTTTCCTGTCATTGGGCTTTTATCTGTTGGAAATAAATATATTATTATTATTAAAGTGCATTCTTTATACCAGCAATGAGTGCCTGTATTGTCGTTCAATATCAGAAAGAGAAACAGTTAATTTTACAAGGAATAACGGCATTCTTATCGCTCTATAAGAATTAGAATTAGAAGAATCCTATAGCACGCTTGTTAATGCTAAAATCAGGTTCATTTTGAAACGAATTTTGGTTACATTTTGTTATTTGAGGTTTAAATGACTGCATGAAATATACAAAACATGGCAATGGACAAAATAAAAAATCTGGTGTGGCAAACACAATACCTCCCGCCATTTACAGACCGAGTCACAAAAAAGATTAAGTTAATATTTATTTTTGGATAAGTGAATTTTATTCTAATTTTGACAGTTTATTTCTTAATATATAGTCTAATCTAATCCAAGTAACTACCTTTTTTTAAACGCCTCAACAAGATTAAATCCCAATTACAGAGTGGGCTCACATTCACACATCCATGCCTTAGTGGGATTCGAACCCAGAGCCCCTAGGGCCTTCATGACATGAGGCATAGCTCGAACCATTGAGACACCGGAGCTATAATAAAATGATTAAATTTTAAATACCGGGATAGAATAGAATTCACTAATCCAAAAATGAAGATTAGTTAAACATTTTTGTGAATCATTAATTTTTATTAATCTACATATTTACTTATGCTGGAAACTGTATTGAATTCCTTTTTTATTGTTCTATTTACTTTTTTCTTTTTAAAACGTTACTAATATTATTTTGAAATGATTAGTTCTTTGATAGTGGCATTTATCTGTCTGTTACGTACATTTGAATTACTGAGTTTTATTTGTTTAAAGCGTAGGCTCTGGGATTTAAATTATAGATAATTTTATAAATTTATCCATAAAATATGTAGAAAAAGTATTAATGCAAATCTATAATAAATTTAATAATCTTTAATTTTTATAATAACATTAATCATGTAAAAATAACATTTAAAAGTATTTTTCGAAGAAAAACTATTTTGAGCTTCTAGTAAAGTGCCATTTCCGGTTATCCGATTTTCACCAAAATCTAATGGGCTCTTTCCATTACAGAAAAAGTTCGAAATACAAGGTTTCAAAATTTTCTGAATGATAGTATTTGAGTTAGAGTGGAGTATCCACACATACACACAGACATCATCGTGAAAATTGGATTCTAGGGACCTTAAAACGTGGCCATTTACCAAAATCTCGATATGCGATTTTTAGCACGATCCCTATACCTCCCTTACCAAGAGTAGCGGGAGGTAAAAATACAAATTACTGTCCCCTCCCTTAATGGAAACTGCCAACTATTCTCTGTTTCATTTAAGCCATTCAGCAGATGGCGCTCATATCAGCGCCAGTTTTAAGTAGCCGAAATTACATTGGGTAAACTAGTCTCTTATCTCCAATTTCAGCCAATCAGAGAGATCAAAACTATTCCCTATTCTCTACAATAGACTAGGGCAGTTCGATTATGCTTATCGCATTATCGCTTTAGTGTGACGTCACTTAGGAACTCTTTAGATCTGAATTTATATAACCATGTTCCAAATAATATTAGAGCACTTAATTGCCAACAGTTTAAAAATCAAATAAAGAAATTTCTGTTATTAGAATGCTTTTACACAACTAATGATTTTCTAAATACTCCGTTCGTGGTAACTTCATTAAGATGACACTGAATATTTTGTATTTTAAACTTGTAACATTTTTATATATGTATTATGACCTGCTACAAACTAATATTATTGTTATGTAACGTAGTCAAATAAAATTATTATTATTATTATTATTATTATCAATAATCGATGATTGATTATAAAAAGTAATCAAATAATCGATTAATCTAATAATCAAAAAATCGAGTAATCAAACAACCGATTAATCATATAATTAAATAATCGATTAATCAAATAGAGAATCGATTAATCAATTAATCGATTATATTAGATTAATCGATTAATTTGCCCAGCACTACAATAGACCCGTTTAGTGTGACGTCACGAAGGTTTCCAAACAAGAAAATGACGTTTTCGTTGCTAAGGCGGTTGCT
The DNA here is from genome assembly GCA_963082715.1 of Harpalus rubripes. Taxonomy (NCBI): domain Eukaryota; kingdom Metazoa; phylum Arthropoda; class Insecta; order Coleoptera; family Carabidae; genus Harpalus; species Harpalus rubripes. The sequence goes on along the minus strand of OY720461.1, from coordinate 35,592,677 downwards.
ATGCTAAACCAGGATTCGACGTTTGGCATTCATAACCTATAAGTTTGTTTGGTATTTAAATGGCTTAGAAACACGTTATAAAGTTTTCTTCTGTTGTAAATAAATATTAACCAAAGTTTATCCAAGTATACTTCAGGGTCTTTTGGAAATTTAAAAAACTTACAAGTTCTACCTTCGCTATTAGATTGAAGTTAGCTGTGTAACACATCACTATGGTGAAACAAATTTAAAATAAAACCTTAAAATATGCACTGTACACTGGTTTGCAAAAAAATCGCATACACCTATTTTTTTATTGTATTGAGTCGATCTTGATTTTGAACTTGTCAATGTCACTAGTGTCAAATAATATGTCAAAATTAACAAAAATACAAATACATACTTGGTTGTTCTTTCACTTTTCTGGAATATATTTGTAATTTAACAGTAGGTAAATTAAACACAATTAAGAATTAGCTCCGTAGTAGATCAAATAGTGATAACAGTGACAACACTGTCAGTTTTTACATTATTTACAGAGCTAAAAAATTACAAAAACTCGGTTACTTGATTTTTAAGGTGTACGCAATTTTTTTGCAAGCCAATGTACAACTTACAAAACGTAACAAATACTAATAACAATATTAACAATTACATTTCTTTCATCTGTTTCTTTTAAAGAGCCTAAAGCTAGTCACAGCTACTTTTTTAGTGCGTAATGATAATGCATAAAACATAAATTTTATACGCCGTAGTGCTAATGCGTAACGTTAAGAAAAACATAGCATTTTCTGCAACAAAATTTAATTGATAATTGACAACTGTATTTATTCTAAATTGCTAAAACATATTTTCTTGTTCAATTTTAATTGAGCACACGGTACTTCAAATATAGCACTAGATGCAGCTATTTGTTTTCTTCGACATTGAAGATTTTGAGATTTCTCCGAAATTCATTTTGACAGTTGTCACAAATTTACTTAATGCATAATGCGTAATTTATAAAAGTTTGGAGTTAGCAAACTTTTGTTGCTATGCATTGTGTTTATGCATTATGCGTATGCGTTAATATTAAAACTAGCTATGATTGGTCCTGTGCGTTGATATAAAACAAACTTCGTTACGCATTATTTATTAGCACTATGTGTTAAGGTTATGCATTAAAATATCTGATGTGGCCAGCACATTACCTTCCGTCAGTTCTATGTATTTTGTATAAATGTCATACAGAAAGTTCCTTGCAAAAGATTCTATTCTATTACCTTAAGGCGGTTGTATGTATTTTATACAAATTTCATACATAAAGTTTCGAGTAAAAGAACCTATATTTCCAGTAAATTTATATCACAAACATACTGTCAACTGCACTTGACAATGACACCTTTCAATCAGAATTTTCTTAATATAGCAGCTGTTTCCAGAGTTATGGCATAGCTGGCTCATATATGATATTTAATTTCTTTATCATTTTTTAACTCTATAACCATTTAATATGAAGTATAAAATGCATTCAAATCATATAGAGAATAAAATATTGTTTAATATTTATAATAACATTAAATTTGAAAAAATGATATTTAACATCGTTAATCTAGCAATCTATCCAAATGTCAAACTACTCATTTTTAATGACAGAAACAATTTTTTATGAGTTGTCAATCTTCTAAAGTTGTTTAGGAGTAAGCTAATATTCTTTACTCGTCTTATTATAATAATCGCAGTAAAATACTATAAGGCCGTACAAACGGATGTCACTAGTTTTAAATTTGGCAAAGGAAAATTTTTGACAACCCATAAACAATTGTTACTGTCGTTGAAAATTAGTTACTTGACATTTGGACAGACTGCTGACTGCTAGATAAAATTCATTGTAAAAATTACACGGCGCAATCACTTACATTTTATTTTTTTCTGACTAAATCGTTACAGATATCATAACTCACGCAGAGACACGAAAGTTTAATATTGAGTGTATCTTTCTAAAAAACAGTAAATATACATTATTAGCGTTGTCATTAAAAAGTTATGGTCTATTCCTGGTCGCGACACCCAAGTTTCATACATTAGTGATTCACTAATAATAACAAATACCATCTTAAAAGGTGAATTAGATCCATATGGATTGCCATACCAAATTTCTTTCAAATCGAACAAAGCGTTTCGTTATTATAAACAAAACTAATTTTTTAAAGAAATACTGCCTAAGCGGTGCACTGTCAGATACATGTAAGTTTATTTAAATCGTCTTATTATGGGCCCAGGAATCTGTGGTTTAGCCATGTCCCCCTATTTCCAAAACACCCTGTATTTAAATTTCTTTTCCATACGTTCAGTCGATCAACTTTATCTTCTTTGCCAGAAATTATGGAATATGTCTTAAATTTTTGTTGTACTCGTACACCTTAACACAGCACTTTGTGGTGTATATTATGTTCATTTTCTTTAATTCGCTTATTTTTCACACATTTTCAAATGAAATTATAAAATCTAAGCGTGAGACCATCTTTTTATGTTTTGATTTTTGACGTTTACATAATTTGATATGTACTACTGGCTGCCATTAATTTAGTTCCCCAATAGTCCACAGTCGAAACGGAGCAAATAGAATAAAACACTCGTTACAAAGGCTATTCAAGCATTCATTCAATCGCCCACTATATCTCGCGTGTGTTTACAAAGCATTAGTAACATTTTCAAAATATTTTAGGAAATGTTTTCATAAAAGTATAACATTTTTCCTTTGATCTATACAAAAACAATTTTCGACCTTTAAGTAAATATGAGAAGTATTACAGCAAAGAAATGTCATTGGTGAATCAATCACTATAAAAAAGCAAGGTTTGTATTTTTATTTTACAAGCTTTTGATGTTTTTTTAGCAATTTATCATATTGTTGCTGTCGGAAAAAGTTTCTGAGGACATTTATAACATGTTGGTGTTTTCTCATAAAAAATATACTCTCAGATAGAAATATTCCACATATAAAATTATGAACCGAAGGCATGATAATATTTTTATTTGAAATCATCGCCAATTGCACAAAAATCGCCATTAAAAGTTCAGAAGTTAGCACTAAAGTGAAGACATATTTATTGCATTTTAGTATAAAGTATATTAATATAAAATACAAATAATGATAAATTATATAGTATTTATAAATGAATTTTTAAATTTAAAAATGAATATGTTCTATACCCACGGTTCTTAAACTATGGGTCTTATGCATTGAAATGACTGACAGATATGTAAACATAACCCATAAAAATAAATATTCCTTTCATTTTCACAATATTTCTATTAAAAAATCTGGTGTGGCCAACACAATACCTCCCGCCATTTACAGCCCGAGTCACAAAAAATATTAAGTTAATCTTTATTTTTGGATAAGCGAATTTTACTCTAATTTTGGGAGTTTATTTCTTAAAATATAGTCCTATCTAATCCAAGCAACTACCTTCTTTTTAAACCCCCTCAACAGGATTAAATCCTAATTACAGAATGGGTTCACATTCACACACATCCATGCCTTAGTGGTATTCGAACCCAGAGCCCCGAGGGCACTCATGACATGAGGCGTTGCTCTAACCATTGAACCACCGGAGCTAAAATAAAATGAAGATTATTTTAAATACCGGGATAGAAAAGAATTCACAAATCCAAAAATGAGGATTAGCTTAAACATTTTTGTGAATCGTTAATTTTTATAAATATAAATACATACCTACATATTTACTTTTACATGCTGGGAACTGTATTGAATTCCTCCTAATATTATTTTGAAATGATTAGTTCTTTGATAGTGACATTTATCTATCAGTTACATACATAACTGCGTTTTGTTTCTGGGATTTAAATTATAGATAATTTTATAAATTTATCCATAAAATATATAGAAAAAGTATTAATGCAAATCTATAGAACATTTAATAATCTTTAATTTTTATAATAAGATTAATATCGAAAAAAAAAGGTATTTTTCGAAGAAAAATATTTTGATCTTCTGGTAAAGTGCCATTTCCGGTTATCCGATTTTCACCAAAATCTAATGGGCTCTTTCCATTACAGAAAAAGTTCGAAATACAATGTTTCAAAATTTTCGGAATGATAGTATTTGAGTGGAGGATTCACACACACACATACACACAGACATCATCGTGTTAAAATTGGATTCTAGGGACCTTAAAACGTGGTCATTTACCAAAATCTCGATATGCGATTTTTAGCACGATCCCTATACCTCCCTTACCAAGGGTAGCGAGAGGTAAAAAATAATATGAACCTCGGCACTGAAGTTCCTTTTTATCATTCATATGGTTTATTATCGTCGGCCTTACGGGTCTCGGTAAATAAACTCCACATTCGTGACAAAAAATAGAGCTAAGAATATTTTATTATGTATTTGATATTACTAAAAAAAAGAGGGATTACGGAATACTGTGTTTAATCTATTTCCTATTTACTATAATACCCGTATCTATTACGAATTCAAGGGCATCATCTATCATTCTATCACATTGAGATTTTCATATATGACGTATTACAATTGTATACGATGTGCTATCAATTTATCTAGATTTTCACGTGCTAGAAATTAAATATTTAACTTTACGCACTACGTTGTATAAATTATCTAAACTAAAAGTAAATATCTGACGGATTAACTCGAGGATTAAACTAACATCAACAGACACTTGTTGGAATTTTAAAAAAGTTCTTTCAAACTTTTAGTTTCATGACTAAAATAAATAAATAGTTCGTGATGTTTTAATAGAACTTTTCAAAATACAGTCCGGTAATATTTTAACACATAGAACCGAGAAAAATTACTTATACAGGGTGAGTCTGGGAAGACGCCCCCCTCTTTAACTTTTTACCTTCCGTCACCTTTAGGTAAGGAAGGTATTGTCTTTGGTCAAAAAATTCGGTGGTGAGTTTTTGATGAATAAGCACGTTTTAGGGTCCCTAGAATACGATTTTACTATTTTTACGATGATGTCTCTCTGTGTGTGTGTGTGTGTGTGTGTGTGTGTATGTATGTGTGTGTGTGTGTGTGTGTGTGTGTGTGTGTGTGTGTGTGTGTGTGTGTGACAAAATTTTCTAATGCGATAACTCTAATACTACAATTCCAAAAATTATAATTCTTTCGCATTCCTCTTCGTTACATTAATGTGAAGAGCTGATTAGATTTTGGTTATAATTGGTCAACCGGAAGTACCCTTATTTGAAGATTTTAACAGTTTTTCTTGAAAAAACGATGTTAAATATCATTTTTTCACATTTAATGTTATTATAAATATTAAAGAATTATTTATTCTCTATACGATTTGAATGCATTTTATACTTCATATTAAATGGACATAGAGTTAAAAAATTATAAAGAAATTAAATATCACATATATTAGTCAGCTTTGCTATAACTTTGGAAACAGCTGCTACATTAAGAAAATTCTGATTGAAAGGTGTCAGTGTCAAGTGCAGTTGACAGTATGTTTATGTTATAATTTTACTGGAAATATAGGATCTATTGTTAGAAACTTTCTGCATGGAATTTGCATAAAATACATACAAGTACGTAATATAATCTTTTGCAAGGAACTTTATGTATGACATTTATACAAAATACATAGAACTGACGGAAGGTAATGTGCTGGCCACATCAGATTTTTTATTATAAGTAATAGAAAAATATGGCTCACATAAAAGTTTTATTATTTTACACATACTATTTGATGGCAGATGTAGATATTTTTTATAAAGTCAGGTTTACAAGATAAGACTATCAACTTTTATTTTTCAAATGGCAACCTATAACTATTTTAATAAAATAGAAATCGCCATTTTTTTCTCTTTTCAACGATGTATTATTTTTTATTAATGTATTTGAAAAATTTCGAGAAAAATGACAATTTAGAAATATTAGAAATTTTTTAAACAAATATTATAGGTGGCTATGTGAAAATAAACATTTCAAAATGTTTTTTTTTTGTTTACAAAATAAGTTAAATTAAGTAACAAACAAATGTATACTTTTTTGACATTAATTTAATTGTTTTACAATGTTACGTTTTGTTTCTGTGAATTTAAAACTAGTTTGTAAATATTTTGCAATATATTTCTACGATTATTTTTTGACATTTCTTACAACCATTGAAATGTTCCATTTTGTGCCACGTGTCTGCGTTTTAACCAATCCTGTCATTATTATACTCCCGGGAATAATCTCTGTAGCTTTTATTTTTGTTGACATATGTCAGATAGTTATCAACGCATAAGTAAAATGCGCGAAAATGACCAATTTTGTGCTATTTCTGATCACGAAATAAACCAAAAAATTATAGAAACCACTTCTAGAAATACCATAATTAGTAATAGGGGACTACATCGCAATAGAATTAAGAGAAAATAGAAAAACATATTGAAAGTATAAGCTTAATAATGAATATTAATAAAGAAATAAATCGATTTAATTGAAATACTTCGAAAATAATGGAGTTTTTTTATAGCAGCTCGTCACTCATATGAATTCCATATATATTATTTTGATTGGCGGCTTAAATGCAGCCTATAAATATATAACGAATACCAAGTTAGGGGAGGAGCCTACTACCAATGGAAGTAGAAAGATTCAAATAGCGGAGGCGTGGCTGTCAGTTCAGTACTGCAATTCTCAAACAGTTTTTATTTGAATATAAATGTTTTGCATTAAACTTAATAATTTAAATACACTTCCAATTATAAATCATGTAGACTTGTAGAGTATAATAATAGTCATTTATTTTTTATAAATATAATTTAGAAATAGCATATATTTCACGAACATTTAGGTCCATGAAGAAAACAGTTTGATATAAAAACTTATATTCGTGACGTCACATCTCACATCTATATTTTCAAATTTCGGGGGACTATAACTCGCTTATTAATAGGAATTTTTTCACCGGATTTTCATCGAGAGTCTTAGTTTTACTTATACGTTCATATGAAATTATATTAAAAAAATCTGATGTGGCCAGCACATTACCTTCCGTCAGTTCTATGTATTTTGTACAAATTTCATACGGAAAGTTCCTTGCTAAATTAAATATTCTATTTCTTGTACATTACCTTCCGGCAGCTGCATGTATTTTATGCAAATTTCATACAGAAAATTTATGTCTTAAATTAAACAGTGTAATGTATCTGCAGAAATAAAAGATTTATTATTATTATTTCTTGTACATTACCTTAAAGCAGTTGTATGTATTTTACACAAATTTCATACAGAAAGCAAGAGATCCTATATTTCCAATAAAATTATAAGACAAACACACTATGTCCATTTCACTTGACACTGACATCTTTCAATCAGAATTTTCTTAATATAGTAGCTGTTACAATTACAATTTTTTAACTCTATATCCATTTAATATTAAGTATAAAATGCAGTCAAATCGTATAGAGAATAAAATATTCTTTAATATTTATAATAACATTAAATGTGAAAAAATGATATTTAACATAGTTTTTTCAAGAAAAACTGTTAAAATCTTCAAATGATGGTACTTCCGGTTGACCAATTGTAACCAAAATCTAATCAGCACTTCATATGGATGTAACGAAGAAGTATACGAAAAAATTATAATTTTTGAAACTGTAGTATTAGAGTTATCGCAGACGAAAATTTTGTTACACACACACACACACGCACGCACGCACGCGCGCACACACACACACACACACACACACACACACACACACACACACACACACACACACACACACACACACACACACACACACACACACACACACACACACACACACACACACACACACACACACACACACACACACACACACACACACACACACACACACACACACACACACATACATACATCCTCACACACATCCACACACACATCCACACATACACACATCCACACACACGCGCACACACACACACATACAGACATCATCGTAAAAATAGTAAATTCGTATTCTAGGGACCCTAAAACGTGCTTATTGATTAAAAAGTCATCATCGAATTTTTTGACCAAAGACAATACCTTCCTTACCCAAAGGAGACGGAAGGTAAAAATGCTGGAATCCCCTATTATATCTTTTGATTATTTATTTTGCATTGTCAAAGTATATTCTAGTTGTCAAAACAGAGTTGCCAACTGAACCATGTAAATGAATGAAGCTAGTTAATTACGACAGTAGATAGCGTTACAATAGCATGACAGCCTGATTCAGTTGTGGATCAACGAATAATCTAATTAAATATAATTCGAGAGTTCGATAAACTAGAAAACCATTTTCCAGATTTTTCGACAACTTGTTGCCATTTGGCAATAGTCACGAAAGCCCATAGGGCAATAATTTATTTTGTGATTCATAAATTTTTACATAATCTGTACATTAATAATGCATTATGCTGAGAAAAGAAATAATTATTTCTCATTTTCTTCAATTATGACGTAAACTGGCCCCACGTTGGGCACAATTTTCAGAACGGAAATTTGAATGTATTTGCAATAATGTTAACTATAACTTTATATTAAACAATCTTTCTTAAATAAATAGAAATATCTTATCTGTTTGACTTTCGTATCTTTTTAAAATGTTGTATTTGTCACAACATCCGCACTTACAAAATAGTTAACATTATTCTTGTTTCATTAACCGTCTTTAATCCGTGTGACAGTCAACCGAAAGACAAATGCTTGGCCAGCTTTCCGCCACAACCGTCAAAAAGTAGGTAATACGTCATCAGAAAATTATTCAAATATACATATAAGAAGTCGAAGTTTCAGAATATATATTTTTTAAATTATTGTCTTTATTTTACAGTGGCGTGCGTCTACAAGGGACTTACCTCAGCTACGGCATTTCTGCGACCCTGAAATAGTAACACAATATTTTATATTTTATTTTTTGTGCTACTATCATGCCATCTAGATATCTAGACAAATCCAGATATCTACTCAATCTAGAACACAACATCAATCTAGAAATGCTCTATTCTAGATATGATCTGCTATTTTTTACAGAAGAAGCCACACTGTAGACGGAATCTAGAATATTTAGTAGTGTTTTATAGATAAATATAGATAAAAAATTCTCGGAAATAATAAATAAAGACAATAAAATGGAAAATGCGCTTGATAATTAAAAAATATATGTCTGTATTTTAATACTTATAATTAAATAAATAAAATATGGGTATACTCGTATAATTATTAAAGTATATTGCTGTATATAGGCCCTAAAACACAAAACGGCTTACAACTTAAAAATAAAACATATATAAAGCAATTTTTTAAATGCACTACCTACAGTACCTACACATACCGGGTGTCTTAGGCCGACCGACACATGGGCGATTAACATGTAAAATTAGTTAATTGTGAATAGTATCTCCCCAGTGCAAGATATTAAGATGAAATTTTGCATGCTTATCCGGGGATACTATTTCTATGGATTTCAATTCAAATCAGTCAATTTACAAGTGTAATATTAGAATAAATTAAGAAAAATTGTAGAAGTACCATGAATGTTATTCATATCTTGAAAATAATAGTATCTAAGCAACAGCTCTGATAGAGTAGGGGTAACGTGCGCGCTTCACAATTTAGAGAGTCGGGTTCGAAACCAACCGACAGCAATATTTATTTTTTAATTTTTTCTTTTCAAAATAATTTTTATTATTAATATGTTTTTAATCTTTTATTAATATTTAATTTAATAAAGTGGATACATTGTACGTAACAAGATTTATTTATTATTTTGAAAAGAAAAAATGTGGAATAAGTAGAACAAAAATTGCTAGAATACTTAAGAAAAATGGATTTAGAAGTTACAAAGTAGGTAACCATCAAGAATTGCGAGACGGCGACGAAGAAAGAAGAGCAACTTATTGTGAAACAATTATGGATAAAGCCAATGAAAACGGAAACTTTTTGTACTCCCTCTGTTATACCGATGAATGCACATTTACTCTTCATAACGAACCGAATGTGCAAAACTTTCGCCACTGGTCAAAAGATAAACCAACTCTTCAAAATTTATCAAGAACCCAATATCCCCAGAAGGTTAATGTTTGGGCGGGAATTTTGGGATCACACATTATTGGACCATATTTTATTGAAGGGACATTGAACGGTCCAAAATATTTAGATTTATTGGAAACAGTAGTTGAGCCTAGCCTTACAGAATTAAATATGGAGAGGATATGGTTTCAACAGGATGGGTGTCCAGCGCATAACGTGTAAATTGTCAAAGAATATTTGGACAATTCATTTCCAGATTCTTGGATTGGTTTAAATGGACCAATTAATTGGCCGGCAAGGTCTCCTGATCTAAGCCCCTTAGATTTTTTTCTTTGGGGTCATTTAAAATCAAAAATTTACGGCCATTATGAATTGACCACTTTAGAAGACCTGAAAGCGGCAATAAGGAATGAATGTAGGCTTATTTCTAATCGACAGTTAAGCAACGTGAGACAGCAATGTTACGATCGTCTCGGATTTTGCTTAGCGCAAAACGGCGGCCATTTTGAATATTTATTATAATTTTTAAATTTTAATGTTGTAATTAGTAGGTACGATTTAATATTTTTTAAATAAATAAATCTTGTTACGTACAATGTATCCACTTTATTAAATTAAATATTAATAAAAGATTAAAAACATATTAATAATAAAAATTATTTTGAAAAGAAAAAATTAAAAAATAAATATTGCTGTCGGTTGGTTTCGAACCCGACTCTCTAAATTGTGAAGCGCGCACGTTACCCCTACTCTATCAGAGCTGTTGCTTAGATACTATTATTTTCAAGATATGAATAACATTCATGGTACTTCTACAATTTTTCTTAATTTATTCTAATATTACACTTGTAAATTGACTGATTTGAATTGAAATCCATAGAAATAGTATCCCCGGATAAGCATGCAAAATTTCATCTTAATATCTTGCACTGGGGAGATACTATTCACAATTAACTAATTTTACATGTTAATCGCCCATGTGTCGGTCGGCCTAAGACACCCGGTATATACTATAACTATAGTTAAGCTAAGAAATTAGCCAATGTACGTCATCAAAAATAAATTCAAAAGGATCTATATGCCAAATAAATTCGAGTACTAGTTATTTATGCAAATAAGTCACGCGAAAAAAGTTACTCTTCGAAGCCATTAGACCGAGTATGTACTAAAATATTTTGACTCAACAATAACATACCTATGATGTCGTGCAAAACACTTTTAGTTAATATAAATCATAGAAATGGCACTTAGATCTTTTTCACGTGCATTGGCATCATTTTTGCTTCCTAGAGAATGAACTATGAAGATACTACTCACGGTATTCTTGGCTGGCGCCTGGGCTTTCGACGACAGCTTCTTCATGGTGTTGAATCCCCCAGGTCTCTGCTACAGGGTTTACCATTGTACCATACGAGCACCGGGTAGTGCCGACCTGAAGAACCACGAAGACGATGTCGTAAATTTATAATATACAAGAATAGGAAGGATATTCACAAAAATGGATATACTACTTTTTGCTCAAAGATTTAATTTAAAATAATTTTGTAAAAAATAGTTAATATTAAATTAAATACACACAAATGTTGGTAAATTTCTCGAATGTAACTGTAGTGTAGATTAGGTGCTAATAATCGGAATCTGTCAGAGCATTTATTCGTATAAAACCGACGTTTCGGTATGCACTTATACCTCACAGATTCATAAACATATATTCATATTCGCATAAATAAATACGTATTAGCTGTTAACATACCTAGGAATGTTATGTATATCATAACTGCCGCAGGTATCATTTTGAAATCCGAGCTCGTAGAACGAGGATTTTAAGACATCTAAGGCTTGTTATGATCATAACATCCGTGATTTGTTCAATAGTTTATCGGTTTCAGAAAATGAAGACTATATTAATAAATATTATTTTTTGAAATTCTTTCGTTAATGCTACTTTCAGAATGCTATGGTTATCAGAACAATTTTTTGACATGTCAATATGACAAATATTCAAATTATGTGCTTTATTCCTCATGTTTATTATTTTAGAATAAAATAAACCGTATTTAGAACGATACACTAACGTTATCTGTGTGTATTAACAGTGGCGTAACTAAGAGTTCGGGGGCCCGCCCGCAAAAATTTTTGGGGCCCGTTTTTAATTGTAGCGTTTATCATGAAGAACTACATACCACAAGAACTTATGGAAATTGTGACTAGGCTCACTTTCATCTCAGATGATATGTTAAGAAGCTAAATAACCAGTATTGGAGGCCTAAAAATCCAAGATTAGGCACTTTTACATCCCACCAAAGTCATTGTATATTGTGGCATTTACTATGAAAATGTAATTGGCCCGTATTTTTTTTTTAATGAAATTTGTGGCACAGTCCACTTGTGAGTTACATTTTTGGTATCCCAAGTGAAAGAACTTGGATGCGATAAAATATGGTATTATCAAGATGGATCAGTATCATACAGTCTAAATAATAGCAATTTTGCGAAAATTATTCTCTTATAGTTATTTAATCCCATGTTTTGGTAATACACATTGGATTGATTTATCAGCCCCAAACTTCATTTTATGGGGTTATTTTAAAGGAAAACTCTGGATCAGTTGCAGGAAAATATTTTCCAAGAAATCGAAATTCTACCGGCCGAAATGTGATGGAAAATAAAAAGCGGATAAGGGACCCCTTAGCCAAAATAATTTTTGAAATTGACATTTAAAAAAATAAAGGACAAAATAAATTAGTAAGTTGCTACAAAAAAATTATTAAATTCAAAATTTCGCAGTAGTAACAAAATTACAAATCATGTAAATTTGGGCCTCTCTAAAGCCGGGGGCCCGCCCGCAATGCGGGCCCGTTAGTTACGCCACTGTGTATTAATGAAGAGCATTATACTTTCATTTTATTTTATTTTCATTTTGTAGACCTTTGTTGACAAGTCAATGGTAATAATATTACCATACAGATACAGTTATTACGTAGTTACCAACCTACTTTTGTACATGTAAACAATGGATTAATATCCTGAAACCGGTAAAAGTGTATACAGCAGGGTTGGCCTGATTTAAATCATTTCATTTAAATCGTGATTTAAATCAACTTATTTTTGCCAACCCTGGTATACAGAAATGTCGGTTTCATAAGAATAAATGCTGTATAACGAATAAGGTGCCAAAATTAAGAAGAAATGCGCATTAAGGTTCCGTTTACAAAAAACTTAAATCTTATTGTTATATACTGACAGGCAAAAAAAATGGGACACTTAAAAATATCCAAATATTTGCATATTTGAGATATTAGATATTGTGGAAACTATAAGTTAAAGGTTATGTTCCAACAAAAGTTCAGAACTTTACTGAGTTTGCGCAAAGCCATTTTACCGTTCCGACAAGTCGAATTTAAAATTCAGAACTTATATTGCAGAGTGAATTGTGTTCCGAACCGATTCTGAATCGTTCTTAAAGTTCCAGAATTTTACCAGAATTTTTAATTGTGAATAAGTTTGACGTGCTATCTAACCCGACTTATTTTGTTTTTCTAAAGCCCAGTTGCACCGCTGACACTTAAATTTTAAGTTGGGCTTAAACAAAAAAATGCAAATTGGAATTTTGACAGCAATACTCAATTACTCATTTGACGTTCCGTTTCGATACGATATTGTTAAATATTTAAGTGCCAGCGGTGCAACCGGGCAATATTAATGAAATTAGCAATGGAAGAAGAGCGATTTTTCCGAATTGTCAGAATTTTCTAGCGAAAGTGATGGAGAATTCTTGGACGATGTTATGGAAATAAGGCAAAACAATGAAAAGTGCCTCAATACAGTAATCAAGTTTTTTTGAAACATTTTCAAATTATGTACATCTATTACCTATATTTTAATCATGAACTTACCATCCATTTTTTTCAGTTTAAATATAGTATGCCTAATGAAAAGCACAATGTTTTCTGACAGGTGTAATTTTATAGGTTAGGATATACAAACAAAATTCTCAACTCAAATGTAGGGAAAGTTCCTAGAGCTTACTTGGCAAGATTAAATATTAATTAAAAATCTGTAAAATTCCTCTGACATTTTTTTGACGTTTTTTTTTTTAAACAAATATCACCATTTAGCATTCGATGCTTGTTAATAAAACGCAATAAAACTCATTCTTTTTTAATAAAACCTGTTTTTTAAATAAAATCCGGGGTTTCTTCAACCCTGACTCGCATATTACAGTTTTTATTTAACTATAGAAATTCTTAGAACTATCTCAATCTTCATAAACATAATAAAACAACCTAAATGACACGAATATAGTATATTAAGTATTAAGAACGGTAAGGACAATTTACCGATCGAAGACAATGTTTGGGAACTGAGCGAAGTGAAGGTCCCAATTCTGTCTGAGATCGGTAATTCCTTAACGTTCGTGATGCTTATTGCTTATACTATTTTTTGCACGATCGACGCATAAAATTTAAAAGAAAAATAAGATTTGATAATTATTTTAACATATTAAAAAAATATAGTTGTCATTTTTGAAGTAACCTTTGATTTTTATTTTTATTTATTTACCATCTCGCCTCCTGAACGGTAAGTGAAGTACGTCACTTACCGACGTGAATCACATGACTTACCGTTCAGTAATTTGTAAATAAGACCTACTGTCTTGGAAACACTATCGGTAAACATAAAAAATAACCCGATCGTGCAAAAAAAAATTGTTTCAACGTTTTTTCCGCATCTCTCATAATAAGCGAGATACGATGCATTTTCATAATTAACAAAAGCAAGTTTTAGCATGTAACTCAAATAAATAAATAAAATAAATATATCATCACGGCATATTACCCATTGCTTAGTGTGCCAATCTGCTTTGTTCGCAGATATCGGTAATGATGATGACATATTTGTACCGTGCGGGCGTTTACCAGGCGTCACCTCACGGGCACTCATTGTTGGCGTGGAGAGTGCACCACAAGGGTCAATTTTGTGCCATTTAAAATTGGAAATATTTGGCGTCGGTCGGGATCGAACCCGGTTCCCCAGATTCACGACCTGACACTCAGGCACGCGGCCACGAGACCCCATGTAACTCAAAAACAAAAAACAATTGAAAATTTCTATGACGACTGTCAATTTTGTCTCAAAAAATGTGCAAACGGTTTTGCTCTATGGGACAAATTCAACGCATTACGATTGATAAGAGTCCCATTTTTTTTGTCGATCAGTGTTGTTCTGGAAAATTTGTCAACCAAAAATAAATTATTGTTGACTATTGACTGACTGATTTCCGTCATACGTATAGGGATATATTTAAAACTAGTCAAATAAATCGCAATATATCGACTAAAAATACTCGCCTCATATTATTTCTGAAGTGTATACGTCAAAATTGAAAAGGCGCCAACATTTGCACTTGAACGATTGAATGCTATGATTATTTATTGATTTTTATTAAGTTCATTGAATGTGTTCTTAGAACATTGTTGCTAATTATGTATGTAAAAACAGTGAATATCTTAAGATTCAAGTTTTAAGATCAGAAATTCAAGGTAAAATATATCTCATGTTTATAAATATTGAATGAAAGTATGATTTTTTTGCAAAATTGCATAATATTACTTTTTAGAAATAAATGCATACAAATATTTACTAATTTCGATGAGAATTTCAACAACAGAGAATTTATTAATGAACTGTGTAATGAAATTTGTCATTTAAAAATAAATGATAAAGTAGTTTTAGACATATATCGTGGTCAAGTCAAGATAATGATAATTTCTTTTTGCATATTTTGATAATTAAAACGTTTGTTTAGCAAAATATTCGTATTTTTTTACAAACAAGCATTAATAAATTGTAAATTTATGTAAACATCTATTGCGTTATATATTTGTTTTGACTAAAATTACAGGTGTACTTATATGAAATGTCATTTTCGGATTGTCCCACGTACATATTTTTTACAATTTCTACCTAGCATATTAAATAAACTTTTACATTATAATTCATAGTCAAAAATTATTCAACAAATGATAAAAAAATGAATTATTCATTTGTTAATTCAATTGTTATGAAAACACAACCAAACTTTGCTATACAACAATGACAAACTTTTTCCTTGCTCTTACAAGATGAAACTTAAAATTTTAATTGTTAATTACTAATTATTACGGTTGTTAAATTAATTTTTTACTCACCACACCATGTGAAATCGTAAAAATATCCTCGTGTCTACACACATTCACAACATTTCACGAACACGTCTAATCGCAAACTGACGAGAAAAGTGAACAAGCCCGCATAGTTTACGGGTTTTCCGCGAGATGGCACCATGCACCACAAAACATAGCCAACGTGATGTGGGAAAAGATGTAAATTATATAATTTATACGAGGAAAATTTGATAATTATTACAAAATGGCGATAGAGATACATTGGTAAGTAATCTAGAATAGTTCATTCAATGATTTCCTTCGAATTTTATAGATATGGCATGTTTTTTGTGGCAGTATCATTTCCAAAACAATGAACTTGGCTCACATTATACTTTTTGGCGCGAAGATCCCTTTAAATTCAAATGCTTTGAGGAAGAATAATATTTCATTCCGACTTTGACTTGTATTTTATTTATATACACCACAATGCTGTTAGTAAAGGGATTTTGGATGTAGTAGTTTTCTAAGATATTTTCCAATAAAATTATTTTTTTAAATAGATAAACATATTTGGCTAAGAAATAAAACATAACAATTCTTATCGCTTGGTCATATTTCACAAACATTTTTGTGTTATCAACTTTATATAACATTTTTACGTATGAAGCTCATATTTTATTTTAGTTCTTTTAAACATTCAAGATGATTGAAGCTATTAAAGTATCGAAGAACTTGCTTCGAAAAGAAATCAAACAAAAGTTACAATCTTTAAGTATTGATTACAAGAATCAACAATCAGAAATTGTTGCTAAAAAGGTATATACATTAAATTTAGAATGTTATATATTATTATAAATAAATGTTTGTATTATTTCAGCTCTTTGCTTCACCAATATTTCAACAAAGCAAGCGAATATCTGTATACCTAAGCACAGAAAATGAAATATCTACGGTACCAATTTTGCAAAAAATATTTGAAACAAACATAAAATGCTACATACCCAGGTAAACCAGAAAACTACACAATTTTTCAACAAACCACTTAACATTCTGACACATTCGTAGATACAACAAAACCATAATGGATATGGTAAAACTCGATTCAATGACAGATTACGAATCTTTGCCACTTACAAAATGGCATATAAAGCAACCGGACTTGTCAGAAAACCGCGAAAATGCACTAGAAACCGGTATGAATTAACCTTATTTTGAATTTTGACAAGTAACAAATTTTGTTTTTTTTATAGGTGGTTTGGATTTAATAATCGTACCAGGAGTAGCATTTACTCTTAAAGGAAATCGTATGGGACATGGAAAAGGTTATTATGATGTGTTTTTAACAAAATTGATTGCTCAGCAAGATATACCACCCAAGACAATAGGTCTCGCTTTTAAAGAGCAAATACAAGATGAAATACCTTGTCACGACCATGATATATTACTAGATGTTGTCTTAAGTCCAAATAATGACGATATATTATGAATAATATATTGTTTGAAATCATTTTATGAACTGTATTTTATAAAATTAACAAATAAAGTACTTACACTATTATTCACGAAAGATGACTATTCAAGGTTATTTGTTCGAAGAAAGAATACACAGCACTTTATAACAGTAGCTTATGTCTATTTAATTTATGTGGTGTGGCAGATATACGTAAATAGTGGCATTACTTTCTAACACACTATAAATAATAATGACATATGTCGTAGAATTATAGATACCTAAATATCTTCTGCACTGCCCTCTGTGCTAATATTTACCCGCGTTGACGTTTAAATCAAATTATTTTTCCTTGGTTTATAAGTTAAGTCTATGTTTTTGTATTTTGTAAAAACATAAGTGAAGAACATGAATCTTTCAGAAAGGCATTATTTAGAAAGAAAAATAATTTTCAAATGAATTACTCTTATTTTTTCAGTTAAAATGTTTCCATAAATATTTCATGTTGCACGCTTATGCAAACTAAATACAATGAAGTTATCTGCAAGCAATATTATATCAGACGACTCACAGATGACCTTGAATAGCCATCTTTCGTGAATAATAGTTTATCTGAAATTTTCGACTAGGTATTTTTCATTTAAAATTTTGACTATTTCCGAAACGCCAAAAAAATTCGTGGAGGTGCCTTAGAGTTTATTTTTTTTAAATACAGCGTCTTTTGATATCCGGCGAGCCAAACAAATTTTGCGTGAAGAGGCATTAGGATTTTGATTCTTTAAAAAATTCCCACTCTTTTAAGACTATTTCCAAGATTTTAAATAAAAAAATTACGTGAAGGGGCTTTAGGATTTTGATTTTTTAAATTTCCGAGGTTTTATAATTGTTAGGGGGACAGGATTTTGATTTTTATAGAAATTCACACGCTTTTTACCTTCCGCCACCTATAGCTAAGGAAGGTATTGTCTTTGGTCAAAAAATTCGGTGGTGGTCACTCGAGTTTTTGAATAAGCATGTTTTAGGGTCCCTAGAATACGATTTTACTATTTTTACGATGATGTCTGTGTGTGTGACAAAATTTTCTAATGCGATAACTCTAATACTACAATTCCAAAAATTATAATTCTTTCGTATTCCTCTTCGTTACATCCATGTGAAGAACTGATTAGATTTTGGTCAACCGGAAGTAACCTTATTTGAAGATTTTAACGGTTTTTCTTGAAAAAACGATGTCAAATATCATTTTTTCACATTTAATGTTATTATAAATATTAAAGAATATTTTATTCTCTATACGATTTGAATGCATTTTATACTTCATATTAAATGGATATAGAGTTAAAAAATTATAAAAAAATGAAATATCATATATTTTATATTATCCAGCTATACTATAACTCTGGAAACAACAGAAAATTCTGATTGAAAGGTGTCAGTGTCAAGTGCAGTTGACAGTATGTTTGTGTTATAATTTTACTGGAAATATAGGATCTTTTGCTAGAAACTTTCTGTATGGAATTTGTATAAAATACATACAACTGCCTTAAGGTAATGTACAAGAAATAGAATTTTATACAGGGAACTTTCTGTATAACATTTATACAAAATACATAGAACTGACGGAAGGTAATGTGCTGGCCACATCAGATTTTTTTGACTATTTTCAAGAAATTAAAAAAATTGGGGAACCGGGTTCGATCCCGACCGACGCCAAATTTTTCCAATTTTAAATGGCACAAAATTGACCCCTGTGGTGCACTCTCCACGCCAGCAATGAGTGCCCGTGAGGTGACGCCTGGTAAGTGCCTGCACGGTGCAAATATTTCATCATTACCAATATCTGTGAACAAAAACAGATTGGCACACCCAGCAATGGGTAATATGCCGTGATGATATATTTATTTATTTTTATAATATAATCATTGAAAATAAAATAAAACATTTTTAAATAAGTTCTTTTATTGTTACAAATATCAATTATAAAATATGTTCGAAATTAATTACAAAGAAAAATACTAGTAAGTTTCAAAATACTTACAAATCTATTTCTTTTTAATTAATTTTATACATTCGTTCACATACACTTAAGTTACATTCAGACAACAGTTTTCTGAACATTGGTCATTAAAAACATTTATATCTGACTTTATTTCAAGTAATAAATAATATTTTTAATCAAATATAAATGCTATACTTGCTCTATATTGACTAGTTGTCAGAAAACGCATACTATATCACATTTCTGGTCGTTCATAAGACCCCACTTAAATTAGGGTAACTTTTTGGCACCTTAATATATTAAATATTGTACATTTTAACGTTAAATATAGTCTAGAAAAGGCAAACATACTGTTTTTGTTAAAATAAATAAGTTACTGGCAGTGTTTGAGCCTTGTTTGTAGTTAATTTATATTTCATTTAAATATAAACAACTGTTAATAATAAATTAATTTCTATATTGAACCGGCAATATTTCGTCACTTTTCAAACCATCGAACCGAACATTCGTTTGCCTCTTGTCAACATTAAACTAACGGCCATTAAAGACAAAAGGAAGAAGACCAGACCCAGAAAAGAAGTCACTATTCGACATCTGAATCTCCATTTCTTCGCAGCACGCATTTTTCTAGATAGCAGCTCAGATTTTGGAACGTCCAGGGTGAAATCTGCTTCGGGGCGTCCCATTTGCTGAAAAGAAACAGATTTTAATAATTATTTTGTTTTTACCTCCCGTCATATCGTAGGTAAGGGAAATAATGTAATCGTGCCAAAAATTCGATGGTGTTTTCAGTAAATAAGCACGAATTAGGGTCCCCACAACACGTTTTTACTATTTTTACGATGATGTCTGTGTGTGTGACGATTTTTTCGTCCACAATAACTCTTATAACAGAGCTGGGCAATACTTGCAAGAAAAGTACTTTATTAGGCTTGCAAGTACTTTGAGTACTTCAAGTACTGTACTTGAAGTACTTTCTATTTATAGTACTTTGTACTTGACAAAGTAAATCTATTCGCATGTACTTGGTAGTTAGTACTTGGAAAAATACTTGAAGTACAATGAAAAATACTTGAAGTACTTTAAATGTACTTGAAGTACTTTAAATGTACTTGAAGTATTTTAAATGTATTTGAAGTACTTTAAATGTACTTGAAGTATTTTAAATATACTTGAAGTATTTTAAATGTACTTGAATTACTTTACGGGGTCTCGTGGCGGCGTGCCTGAGTGTCAGGTCGAAAATCTGGGGAATCGGGTTCGATCCCGACCGACGCCAATTATTTCCAATTTTAAATGGCACAAAATTGACCCCTGTGGCGAACTCTCCACGCCAGCAATGAGTCCCCGAGAGGGGACGCCTGGTAAGCGCCCGCACGGTGCAAATATATCATCTTTACCAATATCTGCTTACAAAGCAGATTGGCACACCCAGCAATGGGTAATAAGCCGTGATGATATATTTATTTTATTTTTCTTTTATTTGAATTACTTTAAATGTACTTGAATTACTTTGTTTGTCTGTCAGTGTTTCTTTTGCAGAGGTGTGGTGTTATGTGAATTTCATTAATAAATATATTTTCAGCGATAATATGAAAGTAAAGATATATTTGCAAATTTTTTGGCATAAATAAATTAATTCTAATCTGCGCATATTGCATATACATAAATGTTTGTATTACCTAACTACAGTGCTAGGACTTTGCGTATCGCCTGGCGATCGCATAACGTAAAAATGACGTCATTCTAACATCTCGGTACAGCTTCTCGCATCGCATGGCGATCATATGACGTCAATTTTACGTCATGAGATCGCTAGGTGATACGGCAGTCCCAGCGAGGAACTCTTGTTTTAAATAACCAAATAAATTGTCAACAATCACCTTTTAAGGTCCATATAATCAGAAAAATATCAATTATCTAAAAAAGTACTTGCACCCAAATGTACAAGTACTTTTTTAAGTACTTGGTACTTTCAAGTACTTTAGAAACTAAAAAAGTACTTGTACTCCAAGTACTTTTAAAAACATCAAGATACTTGGTACTTGTACTTCAAGTACTACTTTCCGGTACTTTGCCCAGATCTGTCTTATAACAAACTTCCAAATATATCTATTTTCCGTATTTAAGCTTCCTGCATTCTTAAAATTAAATTCCAAGAAACTTTTTTCAAATAAATTATTTTCGAAAGTGAACCATTTAGCCACAAATCAAAAATCTTGAGCAATTTAATTCAATTCAATATTACTTGTGACATCTGTGTGGAAAACCATTAACTGTGCATCCATAAACACTAGAATAATAGTTAAAATCAAAATTAAATTAGAAAGTTTGGTCAAAATTTAAAATTTTTGAAAATGACAGAATATGAAAAAAAGTTTCAAGAAGACTTCCCATAAAATTAAATTCCAAGAAACTTTTTTCAAATAAATTATTTTTGAAAGTGAACCATTTAGCCAAAAATCAAAAATATTGATCAATTTAATTCAAAACAATATTACTTGTGACATCTGTGTGAAGAATGCTGAACTAAACATCCATAAAAACTAGAATAATCGTTAAAATACAAATAAAAATATGAATATAATTTATTATTAAATAAATAAAACAACTAAGAATATATAATACATTATATTTTTGATTATATATTTTGCAAAAGTTATCATATGACAGCTGTCAACAGGCTGTCAATGTGGCTGTCATTTTACAGGGAAGATACGAGAAAAGATCATTGTAAAGATAAAATATATAAATTGTGATAAATATTTCATACAAAACAGGGTGTATATTGAATAAATTTACTAAACAACATAATATTTTACTATCAATGCATATAGAAATCAACAAAACCTTTAATAATATAACAATGTAAGTGTTAAATCAGCGATCAATAATACTGTAACAACAAATTTCTCTCATTTTTAGGAATAATTTGTTTAGAAACTTATCAAATAATAATTAGATCACTACTACAAGCCGGATTCATCTGATATAGTGGAATAATTTCACCGCCCCTGGCCAAAATTACAGGGTTTGTTAATTGACTCATCCATTTTTGTGATGTAAATTATATTGTTCCATACTCTTATAATTAGATTTTGAACCTTGAAGTGTAAGTGGAACTTTCTCATATAAAACTGGAATAAAAATTAGATGCTATTAAATTTTATTGAACTATGAATATGATTAGGATACAAGAAGATGAACACTTTGAATTTGATCATGTTTTGAGGTGTATTAAATATGTTATTACATTTTATACTTTGTATATTTTTGAAGTTTTACGAGAATTGTGCAATAATGATGTTTATTTAGAGGAATAAATTTATGTAGAGCTGTATTTTTATGTATATAATAAATATTTTCAAAGATATGGTTGATTTGTTTTTGTATTTAAATTAAAACAAAGAAATTGGACAACCATTCTCCCAATTTGTGAAGAGAAATTCTTTTTAAACAGATGATTATTTTCAAATTACTAGCAATCAATGAAAATTAGTTGAACATGTTAAAAATATAATCAGTTATATGTCAAAGAACTCATGAGATATTAGTTTTTAATTTGTTCCCTCAAGCTACAAAATAATTAAATAAATATTCTCTTAAAAGTAAAGCAGTTATTCTTTTCACTTTTCACATCAAAATATAACGGCATATTACCCATTTCTGGGTGTGTCAATGTCAATCTGTTTTTATTAGCACTTTGCGGCAATGACAATAAATAGAAAAATCTGTAATTCCAAATTTTGGATTACATTTTATTATGTTTTTCCTCGAAAATCTGTTGAGAGCTCCAAATTAAGTACCACTTCCGGTTTATCGTATAAGTATAGTCAAAATCTAATGTTGTTTCAAATTATAAACGTGTTTTAAATACCAAATTTGAGAAGTTTTGGATCATGTTTTAATATACTTTTTCAAGAAAATCTGTTTATAACTTCCTGTAAAGTAGTACTTCCGGTTTATCAATTTTAGAAAACATGTAATATGTCGTTCTCATTAATATAAAAGTCTTAAATATCAAATTTGAAAAGTTTTGGATTGTATCAATTTATTTTTCACGAAAATCTGTTCAGAGCTTCAAATAAAGTGTCACTTCCGGTTTATCAATTTTAGCCAAAATCTAATATGTTGCTTCCCGTTATATAAAAGTCTTAAATACTAAATTTGACAAGTTTTGGAATATATCAAAATATTTTTCGCAAAAATCTGTTCAGAGCTTCAAGTAAAGTATCATTTCCGATTTATCAATTTTAGAAAAAATCTAACATGTCATTCTTATTAATATAAAAGTCTTAAATATCAAATTTGAAAAGTTTTTGATTGTATCAATACATTTTTCACGAAAATCTGTTCAGAGCTGCAAATAAAGTATCACTTCCGGTTTATCAATTGTATCCAAAACCTAATATGTTGTTCCTCTTCATATAAAATTCGTAAATACTAAATTTGACAAGTTTTGGAGTATATCATAACATATTTTTCACGAGAATCTGTTCAGAGCTTCAAATAAAGTATCACTTCTGGTTGATTAATTTTAGCCAAAATCTAATATGTTGGTTCCCATGATATAAAAGTCTTAAATACTAAAATTTAAAAGTTTTGGATTATATTTTAATATAGTTTTTTTTTATTAAAAACTGTTATGTGCTTCAAGTAAAGTATCACTTCCATTTATCCAATTTTACCCAAAATCTAACCAAGTCTTCTTGAAACTTTTTTTCATATTATTTCATTTTCAAAAATTTTGAATTTTGTCCAAACTTTCTAATTTAATTTTGATTTTAACGATTATTCTAGTGTTTATGGATGCACAGTTCACGGTTTTCCACACAGATGTCACAAGTAATATTGAATTGAATTAAATTGATCAAGATTTTTGATTTGTGGCTAAATAGTTCACTTTCAAAAATAATTTATTTGAAAAAAGTTTCTTGGAATTTAATTTTATGGGAAGTCTTCTTGAAACTTTTTTTCATATTCTTTCATTTTCAAAAATTTTAAATTTTGTCCAAACTTTCTAATTTAATTTTGATTTTAACTATTATTCTAGTGTTAATGGATGCACAGTTCACGGTTTTCTACACAGATGTCACAAGTAATATTGAATTGAATTAAATTGATTAAGATTTTTTATTTGTGGCTAAATAGTTCACTTTCAAAAATAATTTATTTGAAAAAAGTTTCTTGGAATTTAATTTTATGGGAAGTCTTCTTGGAACTTTTTTTCAAATTCTTCCATTTTCAACAATTTTGTTTGTCCAAATTTTCTAACAAATTTAATTTTGATTTTAACGATTATTTTAGTGTTTATGGATGTATAGTTCAGAGTTTTTCACACAGATGTCACAAGTAATATTGTTTTGAATTAAATTGATCAATACTTTTGATTTTTGGCTAAATGGTTCACTTTCAAAAATAATTTATTTGAAAAAAGTTTCTTGGAATTTAATTTTATGGGAAGTCTTCTTGGAACTTGTTTCAAATTCTTCCATTTTCAACAATTTTGTTTGTCCAAATTTTCTAACAAATTTAATTTTGATTTTAACGATTATTTTAGTGTTTATGGATGTATAGTTCAGAGTTTTTCGCACAGATGTCACAAGTAATATTGTTTTGAATTAAATTGATCAATACTTTTGATTTTTGGCTAAATGGTTCACTTTCAAAAATAAGTTATTTGAAAAAAGTTTCTTAGAATTTAATTTTATGGGAAGTCTTTTTGAAACTTTTTTCCAAATTCTTCCAATTAAAAAAATTGTTTCAAGTTCATTTAATTTTTTTTACTGTGTTTATAATCTTTAAACAACCAAATTTTGGGTATATACAGAACATAATCCATAGATTTAAAAAATTGATGAGACAAATTTTTAACTCTACCCATTTTTCAGTATGAAGCACCGCACCCAAAAATGGGTCAAGATATGCATTCGAAACTATGATTTTTGAAATCTACGGGTTATGCTACGTATACACCCCAAATTTGGTTTGGAAAGGATTATAAACACAGCCGATGTGAATTTTTAAATTTTAATTATTAGAAAGTGTATTTTATTGTTACTTTTTGAAAGAGTGTTTGATATGTTTAGGACTTGCAAAGTCAAAAGGACTTTCAAAAGGGCCTGTAAAATTTGATTTTAAATATTTTTTATGTAAAACTCTACGTCAGTAGCCAAAATAAGCAATACTACCAAGAGAAAGTAAGAAAGCATATGAATATTTTCATATATTACTTGTATGTATATAACATCAATGATGATATAAAGAATACTTTAGGTGGTATGCGTCATTATATTCATCTCTATTCATTTTTGGTTTGAATCTGATGTAACAACAATGTAATATGGAGAAAGTAAGGTGTAATATTTTAATAATCATTATTGTAATATTGTTGTAATCTTTTATGTAGGACATATATATTAGAAGATGTGTATCATATAGATAATGATTTATATTATTTAAAATTTATCAATTTACGACTCAAAATATTTTAAAAGTTTGTTTTCCAATACATTTGTTCTTGTTCAAAAAATCCATTGTGATCTTCTGCGCATAATCGGTATTATTGATTTTTGGATCACAACTGAATTTATTAGTTTAAATTTTTGAATACAGTTGTCACCACATGCCGAGTATTCATGGCATTCTTTGAGAAATTCTAGTCGTTTCATTTATGGGGCATGGTCTTAATATGCTTTTTATACACGTTGTATAGGTTCTCCCATGGCAAAAAAATTGAAAATCTATAATATCGATCATGCGCAGTAAATCACAATAAAAATTGCTAGGATCAGGGCCACTCCGTGGGTATTAGGCGCCTTTGTGCTATGTTACATTTCAGCGCCCCTACCCCTCATGATGTAAAATTAGCAAATTAAAGTTTAAACTATACTTTTTGTTCTTCAAAAATGCTAGAATTAATTTATTGATGAAATTTTCCTAGATTCATTCTTGTAATCAATAGGTTATAGTCAAAATCGTTTGTTGCAATCAACAATTTTACAATAGATTTCAGAATTGTATATGCAATTGAAACTTTGCAAAATGATAATAGTTATTTAAATATTGGATTCATTGTGGGATTCATTCTTGTAATCAATATTCTTGAGTTATAATCAATATATTTATTGTTGTAATCAACATTTTTATAGTTATTATTTCAATATAAGAATGCTAGAATAATAATGAACCCATTGATTTGATAATTATTTTACTTATAACTAGAGCTCTAATGCAAACAAATTAAAAAATATATTGTTCTATCACGTTAATTTGTAAGTTTTCTAGTAATTTTGTCTTTACGAATATGAGCATTTTATAAAAATTTACTATTATTTACATTACTGTCTTGAAACGGCGCCCCTTGAAGTCAGGCGCCTTTGTGCGGGGCACAACCTGCCCATCCGCACGGCGCGGCACTGGCTAGGATTTTTGGCGGATTTATGACAATAACGTGACTGTATTGTGAATGTTTTGAACGCAATTTACGTATTGGAACACGCATCGGCATTAATATAGATCCGTAGATATTTGACGTATATATTTTGTAACATTATTTAAGTAACAATGTAATAATATTCTTTCACCAATTATTTTTATGTTATAAACGACACGGTCAGAATGATAACTTCTTGTTAAGTAGTGTGAAATAATGAAACGTGCATATATTATTAAATAATCTTAAACATTTCCATATAAGTACTTTTACAGCCTACTCAAAATACTAATGTGAGTAGGTGAAATTATTAGGATAATCTACAAAATTAATTCGTAAATAAAAATGTGCATATATAAACAAGTGAATATGTTTTACAGAAACAAATCGCTTGTAAATATTACGAAACTGTAGTTTTTAAGTTTCTAAATATGTAAAAAAGATAGTAAAGTATTTGTTTATTTATATGTACAAGGACAGTTATACATAGTTAAATGTGCACATAAATAATTGTTGATCTTATAGATAAACTTTGTATTCTTTCAATGAATGTAATGATGTAATAAGCATAAATAAATACACCTGCACATCTTTTACAAGTGTTTATTGTATTATTGTAAGGCATCCAAAAGAAATATATTATACAACCTCGTCTCTTTGTGGTGGGTACCGGGACATGAGGGATTTCTAGGTAAGCAAAAAGACGAATCTATTTACAACATAGGTTCCCATTTAAAAAAATCATAAGTTTGTGTTTTATCTCGAGAATTATTAAGTTTTCAAAAAATCTAATTGCGCCATTTTATTCTATTTAAAAAATCTGATGTGAGCACCACACGACTTCCTTGTACGCAAGACCAATATGAAGATGAAGTATAGACTCAATTATAAAATTGCACGTATTTGACGAAATTTGACATTAACATCTATTTTTTATTTTTTTGTTATTTTTTGTTCTAATCCATAGCAAGCTTCATTACAAAAACCAAAAAGTATATAAGTTTTAAATTTACATATCTCGCTTATACAAAGGGCTAAATTAATAATACTTGATGTGCTAGACGCAGAATTTAATTCTCTAAAACTCTTATTTGAAGCATTTATTTCTAAAATCAAAATGAAACCATTTTATTCAAGAAAAACTGTTAACAACTTCAGGTAATATATCACTTCCGGTTAGCCTGTTTTAACCAAATTCTGCTATGTTATTCCAATTGATATAAAAGTCTTATATACTAAATTTGAAAAGTTTTGGATTATATTTTAATATAGTTTTTCATTAAAATCTATTATAGGCTTCAAATAAAGTACCTTTTCTGGAAATTATGTAATGACCAAAAAGGGAGGTGCACAACTAGATGTTATAGAAGTCCTAAATACAAAATTTCAACTTTCTACGGCTTACCGTTTTTGAGTTATGCGAGATACGTACGTACGTACGTACAGACGTCACGGCGAAATTAGTTGGATATTTCCGTTGAAATCTGGAAACCGAAATTTTTCGCGAATACAATACTTCCTTTACTTTGTACAAGGAAGTAAAAACGGTAAAATTTTTGTAAAAACAATTTTTCTCTAACTCTCATAATAAATAAGATATGATACATTTTCAAAATGAACGAAAAACGAGTTTTTGCCTGTAGCTCAGAAACAAAAGAAGATCGAAAATTCCTGTGGTCACTATTAAACTTTTCTCAAAAAGTTGACCCTGCAATGTGCAAACGGTTTTGATCTATCGTTAATATTACCCAAGATACCTTAAAAAAACATCGAAAATGAGACAGCCTGTACAGTAAAATAAATAGCGTGTAAATAAATAGCCATGTTGAATATTTAAATAAATAAATAATCTTAGTTTTTAAGTAATTAATTATAATCTTAATCTTAAATTAGTATTTAATATTTGTTTTTAATAGTTATTTATCGTTTTAATAAACATCTATTTTAATTCTCTGATTTTTACACTTCACCTATATAAATAAAAACGTTACAATACATTTATTTCTTGCTATTGACCATGGCAAAGACATTGCTTAAGACTTGTGGTCAGTAGCATCTCTATACATATAAGAAATACAAATAATTTTCAATTTCCTCAACTTTCTTCTGAGATCTTTCAGCTGGTTACATAACTACAAAATATTTAAACTATAAAGAACTTAATATTTGCATAATGCTGGGTGCGGGTCGCAATTTATCTTTCTAATAAAACCATGTCATGTAGAATATTACGAAAGGACAGAAACAGAATTATGAAATATGGAACGGTACACAAAAATCTACAATCTGAAAAATTCTATTAAGAAAATAAACATTTGTTCTATACAAATCAGAGATAAATTTCTCCTTCATGTTATGAACATATGTCTATTTTGTCCAAGTCAGGAACTTGTACAGCGAAAATGTCAGTTTATGAACCATAACATTTATATATAGTATCGCCATTACAATTTTGTAAATAAACTATAAATGTAATGGAAAATAATTACAATGATTACTAATTTCACACAAAAACTTCCGCAGGAATAAAGGAAATTTCCGGCCTGTTATCTGATATACTTTATATTCATATCTAATTAACATAAAATGAAAGTAATTGCTTTAAAAGCAAAGGAAACTATATGAGAACAAGATAAAAATCTTATTTTAACATTTTTGATTACATCAAATTTTTTGTTACTCTCATTATAAACATAGGATCACGGCTTATTACTCATGAAATGATAATATAGTGTGTTCAAAAAAATTCCTAACTCGGAGTAGGCTATGAACAAGGAAACGTATGTCGATAGGGGATTCCACAATTTTTGCTTCCTTGTACGAAGTAAAGGAAGTATTGTAATCGCGAAAAATTTCGGCTTTCAGATTTCAACGGAAATATCCATTTTGACCATCCCTCAATCCATTTTGACTAATTTCGTCGTGACGTCTGTACGTACGTACGTACGTACGTGCGTACGTATCTCACATAACTCAAAAACGGTAAGCCGTAGAAAGTTGAAATTTTGTATTTTGGACTACTATAATATCTAGTTGTGCACCTCCCTTTTTGGTCATTACATAATTTCCAGAAATGGTACTTTATTTGAAGCCTATAATAGATTTTAATGAAAAACTATTTTAAAATATAATCCAAAACTTTTCAAATTTGGTATATAAGACTTTTACCTCAATTGGAATAACATAGTAGATTTTGGCTAAAACAGGCTAACCGGAAGTGATATATTACCTGAAGTTGTTAACAGTTTTTCTTGAATAAAATTGTTTCATTTTGATTTTAGAAATAAATGCTTCAAATAGGAGTTTTAGAGAATTAAATTCTGCGTCTAGCGCATCAAGTATTATTAAATTAGCCCTTTGTATAAGCGAAGTATGTAAATTTAAAACATATACTTTTTTGGTTTTTGTAATGAAGCTTGCTATGGATTAGGACAAAAAATAACAAAAAAATAGATGTTAGTGTCAAATTACGTCAAATACGTGCAATTTTATACTTGGGTCTATATTTCATATTGGTCTTGTGTAAAAGGAAGTCGTATGGTGCCCACATCAGATTTTTTAAATATAAGTAAAACTAAGACTATCTGTGAAAATCCGGTAAAAACTCCTATTAATAAGCGGGTTATAGTCCTCCGAAATTTGAAAATATAGATGTGACGTCACGAATATAAATTTTTATATCAAACTATTATCTTCGTGGACCTAAATGTTCTTGAAATATATGCTATTTCTAAATTATATTTATAAAAAATAAATCATTATATACTACATGATTTATAATTGGAAATGTATTTAAATTGTTAAGTTGAATACAAAATATTTATATTCAAATAAAAACTGTTTGAGAATTGCACTACTGGACTGATAGCCACGCCTCCGCTATTTGAAATTCTCTACTTCCATTGGTAGTAGGCTCCGCCCCTAATTGGGTATTCGTTATATATTTATAGGCCGTCTTTGAGTTGCCAATCAAAATAATATATATTTAGATTTCATATGAGTGACGAGCTGTTATAACAAAAATCCCCTTATTTCCGAAGTATTTCAATTATGTCGTTTTATTTCTTTATTAATATTTATTATTAAGCATATACTTTCAATATTTTTTCCTAATTTCTCTTAAATCAATTGCGCTGTAATCCCCTATTTAAAAATATTTAATTAAATGTGAATTTAACATGAGACATTGTCAAAAATGTTATCTAAATAAATCAAAGCTTTTCTTTTTGAATCTTATTTTAGAAATGGAAACAAATTAGAAAACGGCGAATATCAATTTACTGTATCCTTCTTTATTGTCTTTTCTCATTAATATTACGTTTCAAGATCAATTTTGACAACTTGACTTTTGAATTGAATAATGATCAGACATACGTTTCTCTGTTCATAACCTACTCCGAATTAGGAATTTTTTTGAACACACTGTATATATGTATTGTTAAAAGAGCTTATCAGACGTCCCCTAACGGGCTCTCAAACCTGGTAGTCAAGCTTATGTATGCATAGTTTACAAATGAATGGATGACCGTTTGTTTCGCGATGACGTGTACATAAGCAATCTATCTTATTTTATTTATTGGGTGCTATTACGGTTGCAAGTAAAAGTTTTTGTAGAAAATTGCGCAATGCAAATGAGAAATTATTTACTGAAGCGTATCATGTGTAATTAGCTTGTTTTATGTGTTTTTTCATTTAAATTTAGTTAAAGTTATACCTATTAACATACCTAGGATTGTTATGACTATTATAACTGCCGCAAATGTCGGTTTGAAATCCGAACTCGTAGAGCGAGGATTTTAAGACATCTAAGGCTTGTTATGATTCATAACATCCGTGGTATGTTTAATAGTTTTCGTACTCATGCATTGAAATGTGTTGTTTCGCGTCGCCTAAGCAACGTCCGAAAAGATCAATTCCTCAGGTCTCCACCACATGCTCGTAAATAGGTAATTTTTAAATATTTTATTATTTAAATGCAGTGCCTACAATTCTCTTTTGCTTTTGCTTGCTATTTGCTCCGAAAGATCTGAAATCACTTGACAACGCTCCGTGCTCCACTCCAGCTCCATTGCTCCACTATGCCTGTTGAAGAAAGATAGGTTATACGGCAGTGATGAGGTTAAACAGAGCAAGAGAATGTCTACAAGCCCCTTACCCCAATCTCACTTCAGGTCAAAGATATTTCGTAGAGAAATAGGGAGGACTGCCAATATTAAAAATTCATATAAAATATGTGTTGAGAGGGAAAAAACAGAAAACATATTATAAATTGATTGTTGCAAAAGATATAAAGCATTTAAATTTTGCTGATGTACTAGATGACCTTCCAATGGGAGACCAGTTGAAATCCCTACTCCATGTTCGAATACGATAAGAGGACGCATGAACCATTGATGGCCCACCGTTGGTACTGTACAACTAGTACGTCACTATCACGTGACACGACAAAACCAAATTTTAAAAATTAATATCTCGCTTATTAAAAGGAATATTTAACTCGGGTTTCCACAGGTACTCTTAGATATACAAGGCCGCTCCGTGGGTATACGACGCCTTTGTGCTACGTTATATTTTAGCGCCCCTACCCCTCGTGATGTAAAATTTGCAAGTTAGAGTTTAAACTATATTTTTTTTTGTTCCTCAAAAATGCTAGATTTAATATATTGATGAAATTTTTTTAGATTGCTTCTTGTAATCAATAGGTTATAATCAAAATCGTTTGTTGTAATCAGCAATTTTACATCAGATTTCAGAATTGTATGTGCATATGATTCTTCACAAAATGATAGCATGTATTTAAATATTGGATTCATTGTAGGATTCATTCTTGTAATCAATATTCTTGAGTTATAATCAATATATTCATTGTTGTAATCAACATTTTCATAGTTATTATTTCAATATAACAATGCTAGAATAACAACGAAGCGATTGGTACGATAATTATTTTACTTATAACTAGAGCTCTAATGCAAATAAATTTTAAAAAATATTGTTCACTTCTATCACGTTAATTTGTAAGTTTTATAGTAATTTTGTCTTTTTGAATAAAAGCATTTTATAAAAATTTACTGTTATTTATTTTCTGTTTTGAAACGGCGCCCCTCAAAGTCAGGCGCCTTTGTGCAGGGCACAACCTGTCCACCCGCACGGAGCGACCCTGTAGATATATCTGTTCTTTAAGAAAAATTTTTTTAAAAAATATGAGAGAATACCCTATTCTGGCTAGCGGAAACGAGGCCGAATGCACCACAAGTATCTGCATTCGGCTGGGTCGCACGGTCTGAGTGGAGTTCGAATTTTGCATTCGGCTGACAAGCGTGCACGCTCCGATTTCGCATATTCTTGCCATATACCTATTAACTAAACTATTAGTTAGTAGGTATATGATTCTTGCTTCTTGCACTGTACTTTTTGACAGTGCGTGTAGTTCTGTCTCTCTCTTCATCATTTTCGGAGTAAATGCGCACTCGATCCGTGCGATGCACTGGCGTAGTTCGAATCGCTTTAAGTCCGTGTAATTGTTGTTCGCACTGGGTGTGAATTCATTGCGAAGCAGAACAGAGCAAATGCTTGCCAGTCGAATGCGTCATTCATTAGTTACAGTTTGTGTCAATATAAATGCACAGTGACTTCCACTTCATAAGCTCGTTCAACCCATCGCCCCGGGGTATTTCGATACCTGAGCGGCCAGAAGCGGCGTACCAAATTTACAGCATTATTGTTGATTGTTAATTTATATACATATTTTTAATATTTGTTAACTGTAATAGCTATTAACATACCTTGGAATGTTATGTATATCATAACTGCCGAAGATGTCGGTTTTTTAAGACATCTAAGGCTTGTTATGATTCATAACATCCGTGGTTTGTTCAATAGTTTATCGGTTTCAGAAAATTAAGACATTATTGATAAATATCATTTCGTGAAATTCTCTCATTAATGCTACTTTCAGATTGCTATGGTTAACAGCAGAATTATTTTGACATATGTCAATATGACAAATATTCAAATTATGTGCTTTGTTCCACATGTTTATTACTTTAGAATAACGTAGACCGTATTTAGAAGGATATGCTAACGTTGTCTGTATGTATTAATGAAGAGCATTATATTTTCATTTTATTTTATTTTCATTTTGTAGACCGTTGCTGACAAGTCAGTAAGGTAATAATATTACCATACAGATACAGTTATTAGGTACTTAGTTACCAGCCTACTTTTGTACATGTAAACAATGAAATAATATCCTGAAACCGGTAATAGCTATTAACATACCTAGGAATGTTATGCACATCATAACTGCCGCAGATGTAAGTTTGAAATCCGAGCTCGTAGAGCGAGGATTTTAAGACATCTAAGGCTTGTTATGATTAATAACATCCGTGGTTTGTTTAATAGTTTATCGGTTTCAGAAAATTAAGACATTATTGATAAATATCATTTTTTGAAATTCTCTCATTAATGCTACTTTTAGATTGCTATGGTTAACAGAACAATTACTTTGACATATGTCAATATGACAAATATTCAAATTAAGTGCTTTGTTCCACATGTTTATTACTTTAGAATAAAGTAGACCGTATTTAGAACGAAAGGCTAACGTTGTCTGTATGTATTAATGAAGAGCATTATATTTTCATTTAATTTTATTTTCATTTTGTAGACCGTTGTTGACAAGTCAGTAAGGTAATAATATTACCATACAGATACAGTTATTACTTAGTTACCAGCCTACTTTTGTACATATATATATATATATATATATATATATATATATATATATATATATATATATATATATATATATATATATATATATATATATATATATATATATATAGCCTTCATTTTCTGAAACCGATAAACTATTGAACAAACCACGGATGTTATGAATCATAACAAGCCTTAGATGTCTTAAAATCCTTGCTCTACGAGCTCTGATTTCAAAATGTCATCTTCGGCAGTTATGATATACACAACATTCCTATAACCTGATACATTATATACAACATATTTTGGAATGACATTTCTATACGTTCATAATTTACACATCAATTCATCAACTTATTTTAAAATTAAGTAAATGGTATAAATAAAAGATGTTCTCTTTCGTAAATACAAAATAATAGGAGGACTCTTCGTATTTGAAAGACCGGATACTTACATAATAATTTCAATTAATTTGTTCACACATACAGACAGTACTAGCTTCTTAATGGTCCATTTTCAAATAACGTTAATTTAACTGGTTCATTTTCTCATTGTGCAATGATGATTTGCTTTTGAAACGCGAAAGTACTGCCTCAGGGTTATAATGCAATCTTTAATTATGATAATTATAAACTTATATCAGATGATATCAAATATTTGCAAAGAAAAGAAAACGAACAATAATTTTGTAGAGCATGTACGCTCTCTGCTTTTTTTATTAGGTGGTATGGATTTAATTATAAACTGAAATAAGCAATTTTAATTCTCTATATTTCGTTTTAAAATGAGCTGGAATAATAAATAAAAATTTGAAAGACTAGTATTGGATATTTTTCAGGGATGTGGTAAATAAACACACCAGGGGGTCTATTCTAATTCATGTAGCGTGAGGCTAACTTAGCCCAATCCCGCTATCTGACTCCGACTCCATCTGTTGGCCAGTAGTGGAATTTTTATTAATTTAGCCACATGTGGCTATCAGTAGCGAGAGCTCCAGTGGTACCGCTACGAGCAAAATGTCTCGCTATAATTTGAATGTTTGTTTTGACAGTGACTGATAACTCTGAATGACAAGTTGACAAGCATTTCGGCTTTTCAATTTTGTGTTAAAATACGTGTGTTATATCATAATAATATTTGATTTATATCTATATATTGTAAGTATATATTTAAATTATAATAATTATTTATAATTCTAACAACCTGTGTTTAAAAATAATTTTAGATTATGGCATATATTTATAGGGCTTTATTAGCCGCAGATGTGCTTGAAGAAGAGGAAAGACGGGAAGAAATTCGATTGAATAGATGAACGATTAGGGATGCGCAAGATCCATTCAGTTTCATTGAAAGGGAATTTATTTTAAATTAAACTAACTAAAATTGCTATAGTAGAATCTAAATCTATCGAAAATTTAAAAATGTAATATATAAATAAAACTATTAACTAAACTAAGTAATCTAACACACTATTACTAATAAAAAATTAAGATATATAACGAAACTACTAAATTAATCCTACAACAAACCTAAATAAATTGCCACACCAAGAACTAACACAAATTAAACACAAATAGGTACTATAAGAACAAAGCCACGATCATCCACAGTCAAACTAGAGTGAAAGCTATCAGCACGTTTGACCTTCTGTCATTAAAGCGGATAGCCCATGTGGCTATCCGACTTGAATCCATCTATTGGGTAGTAGTGGAACTTATATAGCGGGTAGCACATGTGGCTATCCGACTTAAATCCATCTGTTGACTAGTAATGGAACTTATATAGCGGATAGCGGATAGCACATGTGGCTATGAATTAGAATAGACCCCCAGAAAAATTTAATTATACATAAACTATTATTCACGAAAGATGACTATTCAAGGTTATTTGAGAGCCGTCTGATATAATATTACTTGCAGATAACTTCACTACATTTCATATGCATAGGCGTGCAATATGAAATATTTATGGACACATTTTAACTGAAAAAATAAGAGTAATTCGTCTAAAAATTATGTTTCTTTCTAAATAATGCCTTTCTGAAAGATTTATGTTCTTCACTTAAGTTTTTGCAAAATACAAAAACATAGACTTAACTTATAAAACAAGGAATAATAATTTAATTTAAACGTCAACGCCGCTGGGTAAATATTAGCACAGAGGGCAGTGTAGTAGATAATTAGGTGTCTGTAAGTCTACGACATATGTCATTATTATTTATAGTGTGTTAGAAAGTAATGACACAGTTTACGTGCATCTGTCACACCACATAAATTAAATAGGCATAGGTCAAATAATTTTTCTCTTTCTAATACAAAATGTTGCTAAGCTACGGCTGTAAAGTGATGTGCATTCGTCCTTCGAAAGAATTACCTTGAATAGTCATCTTTCGTGAATAATAGTGTAGTTAATTTTCTTTATATTTGAAAGGTCTATGTAAAATAAATGAAATGCAAAGCCTCCAAATTTCAACAAAAATGGAATACATTAATCATTCGCCATTCTATTTTTTAATAATACAACATATGATTGTTTTTATACAGTTGGATAGCAAATTTCATGTACTTTTCAAATTTGATAAAATATATAGGGTGTTCCATTTAAAAATTAAAAGTTGCCATCAATTACTCGAAAAC
This sequence comes from Harpalus rubripes, assembly GCA_963082715.1. NCBI lineage: Eukaryota > Metazoa > Arthropoda > Insecta > Coleoptera > Carabidae > Harpalus > Harpalus rubripes. The sequence goes on along the minus strand of OY720461.1, from coordinate 35,555,279 downwards.
CGGAAGTAATAGTATTGATCTACTTCCGAAATTTTATAGAGGAGTTAATGTATTATAATTATTGTTATTTAGTTGAAATCGCTAAAAGTAATAATAAGCGAGATATTTGCTGGTTTATTTATAGACGGACACCTGTATATGTACCTATTTTAAACAATTTCATTTATATATTAAGGTAGGAACATTACATTAAAAATATTATTAGAAACAAGGAAATCAGTTACCTGATAGCACGATTTATGCTTAAAAATGTCTGTCTCTTCCTTAGAAATTCTAACGCAATTCTTTCAACACGCTAACTTTTTACCTCCCGCTACCCTTAGTAAGGGAGGTATAGGGTTCGTGCTAAAAATCACATATCGAGATTTTGGTAAATGACCACGTTTTAAGGTCCCTACAATCCAATTTTAACATTTTCACGATGATATCTGTGCGTATGTATGTGTGTGTGGATCCTCCACTCTAACTCAAATAGTATCATTCAGAAAATTTTGAAACCTTGTATTGCGAACTTTTTCTGTAATGGAAAGATTTTGGTGAAAATCGCATAACCGGAAATGACACTTTACTAGAAGCTCAAAATAGTTTTTCTTCGAAAAATACCTTTAAATGATATTTTTTCGAGATTAATGTTATTATAAAAATTAAAGATTATTAAATTTTCGATAGATTTACATTAATACTTTTTCTATATATTTTATGGATAAATTTATAAAATCTATAATTTAATTCTCAGAGTCTACGCTTTAAATAAACAAAACGTAGTTATTCAAATGTATGTAACTGACAGATAAATATCACTATCAAAGAACTAATCATTTCAAAATAATATTAGTAACGTTTTAAAAAGAAAAAATCTGATGTGGCCAGCACATTACCTTCCGTCAGCTCTATGTATTTTATATAAATGTCATACAAAAAGTTCTTTGCAAAAGATTCTATTTCTCGTACATTACCTTAAGGCAGTTGTATTTATTTTATACAAATTCCATACAGAAAGTTTCTAACAAAAGATCTTATATTTCCAATAAAATTATAACACAAACATACTGTCAACTGCACTTGACATTGACACCTTTCAATCAGAATTTTCTTAATATAGCAGCTGTTTCTAGAGTTATAGCATAGCTGGCTAATATATATGATATTTAATTTTTTTACAATTTTTTAACTCTATATCCATTTAATATGAAGTATAAAATGCATTCAAATCTTAGAGAGAATAAAATATTCTTTAATATTTATAATAACATTAATGTGAAAAAATGATATTTAACATCGTTTTTTCAAGAAAAACTGTTAAAATCTTAAAATGAGGGTACTTCCGGTTGACCAATTATAAACAAAATGTAATTAGCTCTTCACATGGATGTAACGAAGAGGAATACGAAAGAATATAAATTTCTGAATATCAGACAAATAATCATTTATTTTCGGCCTCTACCGGTTTCGGCAGCAAATGTATCTTTTTCAGGAGGTGAAAAGATCCTGAAGGAGGCACATGATATGCCGAAACCAGTAGAGGCCGAAAATAAATAATTATTTGCCTGATGTCCAGAATTTTCTTCGTCCTAAATTAATATTGTTTCTTCCTTGTTTACAAATGACTGTAATTTGTTTCTCTATCGCTTGGTCTTGGTGTTGTTTTCACTTATATTGGAAACTGATTGTTGCGTATCGTTGTTTGTTTTTTACGAAACATGGTAACTTAGCAACGAAAGAGTTGATTCCACCGTCTACAAGCTGTGCCAGAGTAAGGAGCGAATTTCTTCTTATGTTTATGTCACTTTCACTTGTCAGACGACGCAAACCCTGAGGAATCTTGTCATTATGGTCAGTGTCAAACGAAAAGGAAAGTATGACGTCACTGCTTGATCTTCAACAAGAAAAACACGTCCGCCAATAGAAAGATATCAAAAATGCATAAAAGAGTATAGCATTTGTATTTATTACGTCATCTTTCGTAAAGAATTACTACAAAAGTACAGTTGGTGTCTGGTTATTTTTTAAGTTTCATTTATAAACTGTCATGTGAACTATCGTAGTTTTTTAAGCAAAAAAGTTGTTTATTGTATGAATTATAGAGTACGTGCACGTCACGTTGACAACCATGTCAAAATCAGCTGAGTGAAAGTAAACAGATGCTATTATGTGATTGACAAGTGACATGTTTTTGATTTTTTAATATTTGAAGTAATTTATTATATTGAGTTCATTTGATTGATTTTAATTTAGTAGTTTTGTAATTTGTTTTGTTGTAATAAAATACTTCCTAAGCAACAGTTCAAATAGCATAATGGTAGCGTGTGCGCTTGGTAATAAACAAAATTCGTAGTCGGATTCGGAACCAGTCGAGAGCACATATATTTTTTTAATTTTTACTTTTCAAAATAATTTTTATCATTAATATTTATTTAATCTTTTATTCATATTTAATAAAATATACTAAACATTATTTCAATCATAAATAATTATATTTTGTAAAATCTGAATCACACTGATAACAATAAATATTTTTGGATTTAAATGGATCAATAGGCTACTTGCGTGCCATTTTTTTATTTAATATTTTTGAAGAGACGATAAAAACTTGCTACCCATATTTTTTCTTTTGGCAAAATTTTCATTAATTGGCCAGAAAAAAATTAATGAAATATTAATATTTAAATAACCGCCATTTATGACGTGGAATTTCGCCGAACCAATGAATGGCCGTAAAGCAATAACATCGGTACGTCCAATAGCAACGGCATGCGCGGGTAATTTAACCATGACAGATCATGTGTTTGACGTTTGAATAATAGTTTGGAGGTTCATATTTCCGTTTGTCATTTTAATCCGGTACGAATATAAGCTAAGTTAAAATCCTTCAAAATTCTGCTTAACAAATCGAAGTGCGTAATAAAAGTAACAGAAACCTCGCAAATTGTAAATAATAAAGAAGAGAGAGTGACAGAAAAATGAACTAATGTCAAAATCAAATTAAAACTCGCTTTCGCTCGCCATCCAGTTACATTCTTAAATATGCATCCCTTTCTCCAGTTCAAAATAATGACGTCAAAGAAAATCTATTTTCCTAATTTATTAAAAAACATAATTTATACCTCCCGCTACCCTTGGTAAGGGAGGTATAGGGATCGTGCTAAAAATCGCATATCGAGATTTTGGTAAATGACTATGTTTTAAGGTCCCTAGAATCCAATTTTAACATTTTCACGATGGTGTCTGTGTGTATGTATGTGGGTATGTGTGTGTATATGTGTGTTGATCCTTTACTCTAACTCAAATACTATCATTCAGAAAATTTTGAAACCTTGTATTTGGAACTTTTTCTGTACTGGAAAGAGGCCTTTAGATTTTGGTGTAAATCGGATAACCGGAAATGACACTTTCCTAGAAGCTCAAAATAGTTTTTCTTCGAAAAATACCTTCAAATGATATTTTTTCGAGATTAATGTTATTATAAAAATTATAGATTATTAAATTTTGTACAGATCTGCATTAATACTTTTTCTATATATTTTATGGATAAATTTATAAAATTATCTATAATTTAAATCCCGTAGCTTACGCTTTACACAAACAAAATTCCTTGGTTGCGCATTTATTCAAATGTATGTAACTAACAGATAAATGTCACTGTCAAAGAACTAATCATTTCAAATTAATAACAGTAACGTATTTGAAAGAAAGAAGTAAATAGGACAATAGGAAAGGAAATCAATATAGTTTCCAGCATATGTAAATATGTAGGTATGTATTTAGATTAATAAAAATTAACGATTCGCCAAAAAGTTTAAGCTAATTCTCATTTTTGGATTAGTGAATTCTATTTTATCCAGGTATTTCAAATTTAATCTTCATTTTATTATCAAAAATGTAGTTACTTGGATTAGATTAGACTATATTTTAAGAAATATTCTGCCAAAATTAGAGTAAAATTCGCTGAACCAAAAATAAGTAAATAAATAAATAAATATTTCATCACGGCTTATTACCCATTGCTAGGTGTACCAATCTGCTTTGTACACAGATATCGGTAATGATAAAATATTTGCACCGTGCGGGCGCTTACCAGGCGTCACCTCATGGGCACTCATTGCTAGGGTGGAGTGTGCACCACAGGGATCAATTTTGTGCCATTTAAAATTGGAAATATTTGGCGTTGGTCGGGATTGAACCTGACACTCAGGCACGCGGCTACGAGACCTCATGGGGTCTCAAAAATAAAGATTATCTTAATCTTTTTTGTGACTCGGGCAGTACATGGCGGGAGGTATTGTGTTGGCCACACCAGATTTTTAAGTAATATATTCTTTATTTTCAATACATATTGACTCAGAGAGATTTGTATGTATTACACAAAGCTATATCCCATTCAAACAGATGTGTAAAAAAAGATGCTAAATTTATTTAGTAACAGTTTATTTATTTGTGGTGCAATATTTAAGTTTGCCATACATCTTAAACGCAATATCCGAAAAATGTTGAAACCAGGAAGTGAAAGAAGTCATTTTTTGCTAATTTTGAAATTTCGTGTTGTATTCGTCATATTTTTTCAATCCGAATCAAATCAGGAAATGTAAGATTTATGCATCGAAGAATTGATTTATTTTATTGCTTTAATGAAATTGATGAATACCAGATTTTGCAATTTGTGTAACGCTATTAAATTTATACCTTTCACCGTTTCCTAGCAACCCTCGAGCAGAAGGAAACAAAGAGATGAAAATATCAAGGACGGCTAGATTTCGATGAATAAATGTTCTATTTTTCAGAGAAAAATGAGTCATTTTGCAGTAAAATGGAAAATAAAAAATAAAACCTTGATATTTGCAAATTCTTTATAATTTTTTTACTGGTCGTATAAAATTACTTTTCAATTAAATTTTGACATACTATATTAGTACAAGGTGATTCAGGCAAAAGGCTCAATAAGTTATATAATGAATTGAAAATTTATGCAACTAATAATTATTAATTTTGCATCTCAAAAGATGATATATAATTATGTGTTACAACAGAAAATTACAGTCATTTTGGTTTAACAATCGGCCAAATTTTAAATCAGTTTCTCAAATTACGAAATGTTGACTTTGGTTGTTTTTGTATTAAGCCAAGTAATGAGAGCCTTAGTACAATATTTCTCCCGACAGGTTCGCTACTGGGCTAGTTACTTTAACTTGCAAAAGACTTTGAAACGTCAAACGAGCGTCAAACATAACTATTAATAAAAATAATAAATTTAGACTACGTATTTGTTAAAAACGTTTGTTTTACTGCACCTATTGTATATTACTCAATATTTTGTGTTTATATAATTTGCCACAAACAGGGCCGCTTCGTGGGTATTAGGCGCCTTTGTGCTATGTTACATTTAAGCGCCCCTTCCCCTCATGATGGGGAATGAATTAAAGTTTAAATTATACTTTGTGTTCTTCAAAAATGCTAGATTTATTATATTGATGAAATTTTCCTAGATTCATTCTTGTAATCAATAGGTTATAATCAAAATCGATTGTTGTAATCAACAATTTCACAACAGGTTTCAGAATTGTGTATATGCATTTGATTTTTTGCAAAATGATAATAGGGATTTAAATATTGGATTCATTGTGGGATTCATTCTTGTAATCAATATTCTTGGGTTATAATCAATATATTCATTGTTGTAATCAACATTTTCATAGTTATTATATCAATATAACAATGCTAGAATAATAACGAACCGATTGATACGATAATTATTTTACTTATAACTAGAGCTCTAATGCAAACAAATTAAAAAATATATTGTTCAGTTCTATCACGTTAATTTGTAAGTTTTATAGTAATTTTGCCTTTGCGAATAGCATTTTATAAAAATTTACTATTATTTACTTTACTGTCTTGAAACGGCGCCCCTCAAAGTCAGGCGCTTTTGTGCGGGGCACAACCTGGTCACCCACACGGCGCGGCCCTGGCCATAACCATGGAAAGTCATGGTTACACACAATAATATCTGTGTATTCTTTCAAAAGTTTGTACATTGTAATATGTACTTAGGATAATGTCCATATGCTGCCATCTACGCTAAGCTTTGCGCTAAGGGTCTCATTCCAATAGGGGATTACAGCTCAATCGAATTAAGAGAAATTAGCAAAAAAAGTGAAAGTAGATGCTTAATAATGAATATTAATAAAGAAATAAAATGATATAATTGAAATACTTCGGAAATAAGAGGGTTTTTTGTTTTAGAAGCTCGTCACTTATATGAAATCCATATATATATTTTTAATTGGCGACTCAAAGACGGCCTATAAATATATAACGAATACCGAGTTAGGGGGTGGAGTCTACTACCAATGGAAGTAAACAAATTCAAATAGCGGACACGTGGCTACCAGTCCAGTACTGCAATTCTCAAACATTTTTTATTTGAATATAAATTTCTTGCATTAAATTTAATAATTTTGATACACTTGCAATTATAAAGCATGTAGACTTGTACAGTGTTATAATATTAATTTGTTTTTTATAAATATAATTTAAAAATAGCATACATTTCAGGAACATTTTAGATCCACGAAGAAAACAGTTTTATATAAAAACTTATATTGGTGACGTCACATCTATTTCTACAAACTTCAGGGGACCATAACTCATCTATTAATAGAAATTCACCGGATTTTCACCAATAGTCTTAGTTTTACTTGTACTTTCTAATGAAATTATATTAAAAAATCTGATGTGGCCAGTACATTACCTTCCGTCAGTTCTATGTATTTTATATAAATGTCATACAGAAAGTTGCTTGCAAAAGATTCTATTTCTTATACGTTACCTTAAGGCAGTTGTATGTATTTTATACAAATTCCATACAGAAAGTTTCTAGCAAAAGATCCTATATTTCTAGTAAAATTATAACAAAAATATACTGTCAACTGCACTTGACACTGACACCTTTCAATCAGAATTTTTTTAATATAGCAGCTGTTTTCAGAGTTATAGCATAGCTGGCTAATATATGATACTTAATATCATAATTTTTTAACTCTATATCCATTTAATACGAAGTATAAAATGCATTCAAATCGTATAGAGAATAAAATATTCTTTAATATTTATAATAACATTAAATGTGAAAAAATTATATTTAACATCGTTTTTTCAAGATAAACTGTTAAAATCTTCAAATAAGGGTACTTCCGGTTGACCAATTATAACCAAAATCTAATCAGTTCTTTTCCAAAATATTGAGCTTAAAATATTTTGATATTTGAAATTATAACAATTTCATCACACGTTATTCTAATTTTCCAAATATTATTACAGCTTTCCTGTAATATTTGCAAAATACCTTTACATAATGTAAATTACAATAATTGCATGTACATCCCGGGCAAACAGGTGTGAAAAACGTAACATTTTGCACGATCTAACTATACAAATGTAAAGAACATAATTATATAAATCATTTCCTCTAATGTATAAATCTTGATTCCCGTTTCAATATATTTTGTAATTTAGAAAGAAATTATTCAGCATTAAAAAGCAATAAAATGAATCATTAAATTGTTTTATGAGTTAGACAGCCTTGCAAGGACATTTTGTTTATTGTTATTTAAATGGTTTGACGAAAAAATAATGCATTTATTTCATAAATATCTATAAGATTTCGTCAGTTTTTATTTGAGTACTAAAGTACAGCTACAAAAATCTGTTTAAAAAAATTACTGTACCTACCTATGTGTTTCAACCCATATCTCACAAATATTAATGGACAAATATTTACTACCCAAAACTGGGTGCATATACAAATTCGCAGATATCACCATTAGATTCAGCGGATTTTCTTATATACCTACACCAATTTTCAAAATGGTTACTTTTATAGATCAATTCTACGTATTAATTATTAAAACAATATTTACTTGTTCGAAGGTCGAAAATTCCAAATTTTTTAATCGCTCGTTTAATTGTAGACCAAATGGAATATTTTTACAAAAATTACTATTTGTATGTAATTTGACCCAAGGAATCTATTTTTGACAAAATATATTCATGTCTCATACCCATTAATGGGTAGATATTTGATACCAAAATTGGGCACAAGTACAAATTTTCTAATACTACCATTCGATTCAGCGGACTTTCTTGTATAAGTATACCAATTTTCAAAATTATTACTTTTTTGGGGCAATAATTATGAATTAATTAAACCATAATATACCTACGGACGCCATCAACTATACAAAATGTCTTTGAAATAACCGTCCTTGATATCTCTCTTGTCGTTAGAAATAGAGCATAAATTTATTAACAGAATTTATTCATCTACTCAAGGAGTATAAACCTAAAATTATTTTCACATATACAGGGTGTTGAATTACGGCTCGGCGAGAATTATTTTTCTTTTTTTAAATGGAACACCCTATATATTTTCATATATTTTGAATTGTATTTTATTCACCTATACGCAGATATATATTTTTTTTAATTTTCCTCGGCGTTGTCAAGTTATTCCGTTTTTTCTCTAAAAATGACCTAATACACGCATTGCTTTATAAAGGCGTACTAAAGTTATTTTAATAGTAAAAATAAAGAATTTTTTTTTCTGTACAACGATAACTATACTCTATGTTCTCATATATAGTTTTTTAAATATAATTATACAGGATGTCCAACAAAACGAATCAAATTTACTCAATTTCAAATGACTATAACTCGTCATTTTCAAATGGAGCACCCGATTTTTTATTATTTAGTTGGGCTTCTTTTTATGTTATCTTTCTATGTTATTAAGGGTATCCTATGCCTAAAACCAATAATTTCGAAGTTATTCACCATTTTTGTCTAAATTTATTTAAATTAAGTCTAGTATACTATGGAAATTATGTTTTTATTAGGAAACAATTGCAATAATGGACAGTAGTTTGCATTAGCCAATAAATAAGACTGTTTATTATTAATATTAGTGCGATTAGGTAATAATAATTTATTCATATGAATTTTTCGCAAGAACTATCAATACCTAATCGCACAAATATTAATAATAAACTGATCAACTGGTAGTATATTTTATACCAAAATATAAATGTAAACGATTTTGGCACTACCAGTTGCTCAGTTGAGTAATGTACGTTCATTGTTAAAGCAAGCATTACATCTTGGATAAGAATTTTACAGTTCAACTACGGTTCTTCGGAGCCCCAACAAAACTTTTTCCTATTTAAATAGTTTCAAGCAATTTTCAACTATCATAGACATATAATGTACTCTGAAAAGAAACTATATTTGCATGAAACGGAAATATATTCACAGTAGCAAATATTAATATTAACAGAGATGATTTAAAAATCATTTGTTCGAATCATTTCTGGACGAACCATATGCTAGTTGCGGTTGCTAAGCTGTAACTAGGTAAAGGTACGCGCAGCGAATGCACATGCGCGCGAGTTTAGTGGTTGAACTTAATTACCAGTGGGGGGTAAGTGCCCCCCCCCCTTGCCCCCTCTAAACAGCGCCCATGTCACTAAATCTTTATAATATGATCTAAATATATCATCTCATATTCATGTACGAATAAATCATACGTATTACTTAACATCGGCAGTCCTTTGATAATTAATAGAGTAAGAGAAAGTATGCAAGATGCAGTTTAGCCTAATTTTATAACATGATACAGAGATTTTATCAACCCGTCTTTAAGTTGTATAATATAGTTTAAAATTTAATCGCATACTAATTATGTGTTAGCTATTTAAATACGATCACTCCTTATTAAAATTGAAATGAAAAAATCAATTAATTTAGCGATATTAAGAACGATCTACTCGTAGATAGATGAACATAAATTTATATGAAAATATCTGTAGGAAGAGAGTAACTACATAATTAATTATATACGTACTGAAAATTAAGAGCTGAGTTAATCATTTTTTATGGTTCGCAGTTTTGTAAAATTATGTAACGATTTTTCTGCAAATTACAGTCACACCTTTTGCTATCAAATCTGTGTAGATGGCATATTTTAGTGTTATTTACATAATAATAAATCACTTCTAAGTTTTTTTGCCTTGTGTAAATTGTCAGTAACAATTAAGTTATTCTGTTGTTTTGTAATATAATGTTTTTGTTTTTTGCTCAGCAGCCATGCACTAGTAAAGGCTAGCGCGGTACCGGGACATTTTTCAACGGCAAACAATAATTTCACTTTCGTTTAAACCGTGACGGGTCGACATACTGCCCCACATTCTTCAGCCAGCCGTAATAACCACATAAAGATTACAGAGTTGGTATAGATTGGCAATGTGGGAAAATATTTTGTTAGGTGATGAGAAAATAATAACCTATCAAAAAATGTTACGGTGTTTCCATAAAAATTAATTACAAATGAAGAGCCAGGAAAAAAATTAATGTTACAAAATGTTTTTTACCTCCCGCTACCCTTGGTAAGGGAGGTATAGGGATCGTGCTAAAAGTCGCATATCGAGATTTTGGTAAATGACCACGTTTTAAGGTCCCTAGAATCCAATTTTAACATTTTCACGATGATGCTGGGTGTATGTGTGTGTGGATCCTCCACTCTAACTCAAATACTATCATTCAGAAAATTTTGAACCTTGTATTTCGAACTTTTTTGTATAATGGAAAGAGCCCATTGAATTTGGTGAAAATCGAATAACCGGAAATGGCACTTTACTAGAAGCTCAAAATAGTTTTTCTTCGAAAAACTCCTTTATACGTTATTTTTTAGAGATTTATGTTATTATAAAAATTAAAGATTATTAAATTTTCTATAGGTTTGCATTAATACTTTTTCTATATATTTTATGGATAAATTTATAAAATTATCTAAAATTTAAATCACAGGACCCAGTGTCGGACTGGGACATATTTCTGAGTGTGGCGAATTGGATTACCGGGCCCCCTATTTTGGGCCATTCAAAATATTATTAATGAAACAAAGATGGTTATAAATGAAGGTTTTTTTTAAATACATTAATGAATGAAAACATTAAGTAAGGACACAAGCTGAACCCAAAAATCCGTGACATTGACGATTAACATGGGAAAACAGATTTATTGAAATACTCCTTGCATGGGGATCTCAAGCAATATAAGAGTTCTGGTGTCGGGTAAATTAGACAACAGTTACCCCATCAGAAGACCATTTTAATGGTGTATCGTTATTTGAGAAAAAATACATACATATAGACGAAAACGGTAAATTTTGAAATGGTTTATTTTTGAGAATAACTACAAAAAAAATTTAAAGTATTTTATTTATTACTAAAGATAACTGTACTAGTTGTATAGAATTAGCTGTAATCTAATATGAAAATCGCGTCTCAAACACGTATATTTTGGCCGAGATTTGGCACATAGATTAAATAACGCATATGCGAAGTATGCATTACGAAGTTAATGAATTTAAATATTAAAATTATAAATATATTGTTATAATCATTTTTGGAACATTTTCTTTGTTGTAATCAAATCATATTAATAGTGAATGGTGAATACTATTAAAGATAATCTTTTTTTTGTAGGCGCAATGTTTATAATTAATTTTCATTTTAGTTCTATCTTTCACAATTGACAATATTACGTCGATATAAAATGTTAAATGAATTACTATGCATTGTTGTTGCGATTTACATTTTTTGTCTATGGGACGCTTAAAATTTAAGCCTTGTTGGTGCAATTGGGAATACTTAAGTTTAAGTACAATTCCAAGAGTTAAGGCGACAAAAATTGTTATTAAAATGCAGTTGCAGAATTTAACTCCTACCTTAGGTATTCTGTTTCGTGAACAGATCTCATATTCTTAATTTTTAATCCGGAATAAAAATGGAGTTAGTTAACTGAATTTAATCATTTTTATGTATCTGGTAATGAAAGTCTACTATGTGAAAAGTGAAACGTCACATCAAACCACACAGAACTTAAAACTAAATTTTATATCTACACTACATAGTAGCTTTTGCACATGCCCGTTGAGCACGTATTTCTAGAATACACTGGCCGCGGTGATGATGGAGTTTGGGGTGAAGACAGGCGGGATAGAAGTAAGCCTATATTGGCGTTTAGTTTTCTTTGACACACTACGCTTGTTCTCTGGTTAAGGACAGACTCTTGAATTATGTTTATACTTGATCTACAATCAGTTCTTTAATTTTTTTATCTTTATCATATTGAAAACTAACTAACTAAGTATACTAGATATGATAGTTACAAGTTTAGACCGGGCCCTTTCGCTCGCCGGGCCTGTGGCGATCGCCACATCGCCACAATGGCCAGTCCGACGCTGACAGGACCTACGCTTTAAACAAACATAACTCCTTGATTAGACAGTTCATATCTCAAATGTATGTAACTGACAGATAAATGTCACTGTCAAAGAACTAATCATTTCAAATTATTAATAGTAATGTTTTAAAAAGAAAATAGTACATAAAACCATAGTTATATGGAATGGATCTTAATACAGTTTCGAAAAATACCTTTAAATGTTATTTTTTCGAGATTAGTGCTATTATAAAAAAAAGATTATTAAATTTTCTATAGATTTGCATTAATACTTTTTCTATATATTTTGTGGATAAGTTTATAAAATTATCTATAATTTAAATCCCAGAGCCTACGCTACTATCAAATAACTAATCATTTCAAAATAATATTAGTAACGTTTTAAAAAGGAAAAAGTAAATAGAATAGAAAAGGAATTCAATACAGTTTCCAGCATAAGTACATATGTAGGTATGTATTTAGATTAATACAAATTAACGATTCAAAAAAATGTTTACGCTAATCCTCATTTTTGGATCAAAACCGTCGTTTTTAGATAAATGTCAGATAACATAATAAATTCGATAAATCACATTTTTTGAACACCACTGCTCGTAAAACTATTCGTATCCTTTCTCGTATACGTCTTTTTACTTCTGTGGAACCAACTTGCTCTGGGCAGCGTCAAATTCATTCGATATTTCTTTTGAATAATCGATATCTTAGATTTTCATTTGACACTAAATTAAAATAGCTAGAAACCACAGCACACTTAAAATTCACAACGCCAGCACAACGATACCGAGTATATACTCATTGAATCCTTGAATTTTGAGAATCAAAATAAAATAAAACGTTGTATGTACCATGGGCATAATCAAGATTATAGCACTCGGTAAAATTAAAGCTCGACCCGTGCTACAATCTTTTGATTTTGCCCTTAATAGGCAAATAACTATTATTCGCTCTCAAAAGCGGGTGCAATTTGGTTTTTATCGCCCGAGGGCCTATAAAGTTACTAAGCAATAGCTACTCAAACGTCAAAATCGTAGTTTATGGATAAATATAAGACACCAGAATAAATTCGATTTTTTAGCTCTTGTATTGTAATTTCTAAGATCTGTATCTTACCGTTTTCGCCTCCTTTAAATATACCATTTAAAAGCCCCACCTTAAATCTATTAGTAGAACCACTCATTTAATTTTGTTATAAAACGGACATTCATTTTTTCCCCTGGCGCTTCAAATGTAAATCAGTAAATAGTTAATTGCGTACAAGTGTAAAATAAATTGAACATTCCAGAAGTCGTTTTAATGTTTAATGTAACATTCTCATTATCTGTCCAAACACAAGGCGTTATTAAGGAAGTTGCTGACGGCTATTACTTCTGTTACACTTGCCGTAGATGTAACAGATAGTTACAATTAATTGCATTACATAAGTACGCCCAACTAACACCCATTGACTTGAGTTACTCAACGAATTATTTCAGAAAAGATGCAATATTTTTCAGCATGTTGCAATTCTATTAAATAATGTCATTCAGGAAGATTGCAGACATAATACCGTGGGGATCTCTTGGTATTTGAGAGAGTTAACTCATCAGTGTAATTGCTTGTATTGTCTTTAAAAGGTATGTACAATAGAAAAATTAATTGAACATCTTAAAACGATTACTAGAGTTTTTATGTCATTCTTTCGCATTATTATCTGCCACTCATTCCGGGTAAGTGTATGGCAAAATAAGTTATAAAATTAGAATCAAAACATGTACTGCAATAATTTTGCCGACAAATGGTTTATAAATAAACATACTGTATCCATTTTAAAAAATAGTGTTACATCTAAACTCGTTGCAGTCTCGAGCAGACGTTCCGAGCAGGACTAAGGAAAGAAAAAGGAAACTCACCCCAAAAGCTGACTTATATACCCGAAATAGTCAGCCTATTGCGCATAGGGGCGGAGCTGAGCTAACCAATAGAAAATAAGATATTTTAAGGAAGATTTCTATTGTTTTTATTGCAATACACAATACACAACGACTTTTTGATGGCTTTATATGAAAACGAACATTAGAAATTCATTTTTGCAAAAATTATAGTCATATTTTTAACTGTAACCACGTTACACAATAAAATTATGATCCAAGTACATATATAGGAATTTTTAATGAATTTTATTTTTGGTTCATATTTAATATTTTTGCGTATCAATCCTTTTCAGTTATAGCTATTAACATCTAGAATTGGCTGCAATACTTCTTGACTGGAAAGGTGATTGGAAAGAAGAAAATACTGGATATCAGTCAAAAATCAATTTATTTTCCGCCTCTACCGGTTTCGACACGTCGTGTGTCTTCTTCAGGAGGTGAAAATGTAGTGTTTAAGTTAAACTGTTTAACCGCCAAAGTTTTATTTTTTAAATTAAACAGTTTAAAATAACATGACGTAACATTTTTTTAAATAGTATAAGTCACGGTACAGGTCAAAACTGCACTCAGTGATAGCTAGCCGTTAAGGGTGTTCACACTACAATTTTTATATTTTTATTATCGCTTTATGTCGAAGTGTACATTTTTATATTTTTTTGACTTTGTTAATTCTATTTATATAACAGTAAATTTTGTTCGTTGTAGACAAATTTTTATATTGTTATATTTTCTCTTTTATATATAATTTCCATGTACAGTATGTGTGTAAATCACTTAACAATTACATTATCAACAAACTGTTAAAACTCATGTTAGTAATCTGGTTTTTTCTACGTATTATTGTATAAAAAAATATATATTTTTTTCTGTTCGGTAAATGTAGCCCCTGAGGAAGACACATGTGGTGTCGAAACTAGTCGGGTTGAGATTAAAGTTGACTGATCTCCAGTGAATTGTTTTCTTTTAATTATTTTGACATTTATGCCAATATGACAAATATTCCAGTTATGTGATTTATTCCTTTTATTATTTTGACACATTTTGGAACTGTATTTATGTCAAAGGCAATAAGAGCTTTAAAAAATCCACTTAATATTGAAATATATACTAGAGTGACCCGAAAATATGTGGACAAAATTTACAGTTCCAATCAATATTCTTAAGACAGTTGTATAATTATCTTAAGAATAATGATTGGGACTTCAAACTTTGTCCACATATTCTCGGGTCATTTTAGTATATATTCCAACATTCAGTGGATTTTTGAAACCTCCTATTGGCCCATTGTTATTTAAATAGAGAAAATCAAGGGTATTTTGGCATGGTCTAATATTAATATTAAGCGAAATCATTGCCAGCATAATTTTAAAGATATTAAGGTATAGGAAGGTTACATTAATAATATTAAAAACATTAAACAAGAAAATCTGTCACCTAATAGCATGATTTATACTTAAAAATGGTTGTCTCGTCCCTAGAAATTCTAGCGTAATTTTTTCATCACGCCAATTTTTTTCTCGATAACAAGTTGCTAGTTCTTTTTTATTGTGAACGATACTTAAGTCAGATTTACTTAAGTGAGGGGCCATTATTAGAAGAAATTTCGAGATAAATGAACAAAACTTAGAGCAATTTTATGACAATTGTTACAACTAACTCGAAATATCACTGATATAAAAAATATGTCTAGGTCTAGGGGGTGAGGGGGGGTCTAGTGGTCGCCCCCATCGCCCTCCCCATGGAGGCGCTTTAAAAATTTGAATTTTCAACAAAATTATCTACCAAAAAATATTTAATTTTTAAAAATAAATTTAATAATAACAAACTTACATAATATTCTCCTTCTTTCTCTCTCCTGTAGACTTCCCAAACGCTTTCCTTCTCTCCAGGCTTAGCTTGAAGAAGCTTCCCAGTCTGCTTTTGAACCTGCAGGACACCTGGTGCACTAGCATCTCCAAGAAGTTTCTCCGAAGAAGAAGCAGTTGCCGC
Organism: Harpalus rubripes; assembly: GCA_963082715.1. NCBI lineage: Eukaryota > Metazoa > Arthropoda > Insecta > Coleoptera > Carabidae > Harpalus > Harpalus rubripes. Next base: position 35,539,086 of record OY720461.1, on the reverse strand, counting down.
TGAGGATCTTAACAGGGTACCGTAGATCAATGCGTTCCGCATCCCCGTAGCAACACTGGAAAGGTCTTCGTGGATGAAAACTGGAAGCGGTGTGATTGTTGATGGCACCTGGAGAAAATGGAGAAGTCTATGAATTCGTGCATCTCTTCAATGGCGGAAATATTATAATTATTATTTAATACCATCCCCAACAAGCCAAAGCTCAATGGACGGGCCGTCCAACTTTTTTTGAATTTTTTATATGTTATGAAGAATTTAAAAATAGAAATTCCGTATTTTTTGTTTTCTTGAAATTATGCTTAATAACGCCTAAAATAATTATTAAAGTTTTGGCGCGAAAGATGTGACGTTAGTGTCACTCCGTCATAAGTAGAGAGAACCGACATACCTTACCATTAATAATGGTAATATAGGTAAGAAAATTAATAATTTTTACTCATTTCATAATCTGATTAATCATTCGCTTTAATTAATGTAACTTTAAGACTTTCTTTAATATAATATTGAAGGTTTTTATATTCGCCAAGTGTCATTATTATAATTAAAATAGTATTTAAACTATTTTGTATTTATAATTAAATACAACAATGACAGTATTGATTAGAATAATCAAAGCATAGTTCATAATAAAAAGTAATCCAACATTTACATTTCTATTTACTAAATGATTACAACAATGACAAGTATTGAGATTACAATAATTAAAACTATTAAAATTATTATATATATATATATATATATATATATATATATATATATATATATATATATATATTATATATATATTAAAATTATTATAGGTATAAAAATACAAAATATATAACAATTTTTATTTCGTTTTCATTTATTTATATTCAAAATTCATATGCGACATGTAATTTCTAAAAAGTCGAAGACTTGGACGGGCCCATTACAGGGATGGACAGTAATCTTAGTGTATTAACAGTATATATTCAGAGATGACCAAATAAACATTTCATCTCTTTAAGTTCACAAGAAAATATATCCAAGTTATCCTCAACAGCATGGCAAGAACAATCATATAATGCAGGGGAGATTTCATTAAGGTGTTCGATCTGCCCGTTTTCAAATGAAATGTATTACTATGACGGGAGGACAATCGTGGAATAATGAAATTTATTTTGGATAGTAAATGAGAGCTGTCAATTATATTATTCACAATTTTATAAAGAATTGTAACAGCATGCATATTCCGTCGTTGTTGCAAAAAATTAAGATTGAATTTCGCAAGTAGTGTTTCTTGTGGCGTACCTCTAGCGGGGTAAGATCCATCAGTAAAGGAAGTAGTGGATTTTAGGAATTTTCTTTGTACTTTTTCAATTAAGTTTGTATTACCAAACATCCACTGAGCAATACTCAATGTGAAGGCGCAGAAGTGTTACAAACAGTAATTTCAATATATCTACAGGATGTCTGAAAACACGCGCCCCAGAGCGAATGAGGAAACACGAGACTGCACTCGGATATGTATTTGCGAAGAAAAAAAATCTAGCTTAAAAGATATTCGAGAAAAGACGTCTTAAAACTGACCAATCAGAGATCTACACCTTTAACGTGTATTTGCCGTAATTTTTCGTTACTATGGTTTTATACAAATCAAATCTTCTTTAAAATGTGTGGGCGACTGTAGTTTTCGAAAAATGTCAGTGTCAAATTAAATTTGACAAGGTGAATAAAAAAAGGCAAATTCTTACCATGTATTCAGCCGCTAATTACTTAGAAATGATTATAATTTTCGGAGAATGTGGACGTAACGCCAGAGAGGCAGCACGAGTCTATTCGGAACGTTTTCGGGATAGAAATCTTGTGGATCATAAAGTGATATTGAGAGCCATCGCAAGGACGCATGAGACCGGTCAAGTTATGCCAGATGGAAAAGAAACTGGTGGTGCTCCCAGAATCGCTAAATGTTTTAAATCGCAGAAATGGGCTATAGGATCCAGGAGAAATTTATTTAAACGAAGAAAGAATTGTGAAAAATTCATTTTTCCTGGATCCTATAGCACATTTCTGCGATTTAAAACATTTAGGTTGGATCTCAAACAATTATTCTACGTGTGTGTGACGGCTTAAAGTTCACAATAATATAATATTTACTACGCAATGTTAGCGTTGAGTATTTATCTCTCAAATTGTGAGAGTGTACTCGTTACGATTTGTGAAAGATTCATAGACTTCGACGGGAACTTGTGGCTCAATTGGCAGAGCGCCCGACTAGCGATTGAGAGGCTCTGGGTTCGAATCCCGGCGAGGTCCATGAATTTTTCACAATTCTTTCTTCGTTTAAATAAATTTCTCCTGGATCCTATAGCCCATTTCTGGGATTTAATATATTACATCCACTTGAGAGTTCTCAGATATAAACTGAGCAATTAATTTGGTTTCAGTAGATCTGCCCTGAAAAAACTCATGTTGCTCAGAAGATAACAATTTACCTCGCAATTTACGTATGTGATTGTATATTTTTTTGTGGAAAATTATTTCAAATATTTTGCTGAAGTTGCAAATAATTGAAACAGGTCTATAGTTTCTCATTTCATTTTTGTCGCCCTTTTTAAAAACTGGTGTTATTTTTGCTATTTTTCATAAATTTGGGTAAGTACATGTTCGTAGAATGAGATTAAAAATAATTTCTAAAGGTGTAATAAAAATTGATTTGCAGTCTTTTATTAAAAAAGCAGGAATAAGGTCAGAGCCCATCGTCACTTACTCTTACCTGGTAAATGTCTTCTGTGTCTAAGGCTGAACATTTGGAACTCTGACTGCTGTTACCACTACTAGAACTGTTACTAAAAGCACGAATCACTGTGTTTAAATGTTCACTATTTGATATATTCACTGATAATTTTCTCATATCTTCTTCTGTACTCTTTTGAAGAACTTCTAGTCCCGTTAATAAACGATCACTTATACACTTTAACACTTGTTCTGGTGATAAACCTCCTCTGCCTTCAATTGCATTATTGATAGTTTCCGATAAATCTTTCAAAATATCATTGGCTGAAGTCTTATTATTATTATTCTCCGGCACATAACTCAAACTTGTGTACAATAATAAAGACTCGTCCACAAGTGAATCATACAAGTTTTCTTTGGGCCATACAGGTTTCGGAATTAAATCAACTTTCCCTTCTGGTATGGTGGTTAAAGTTCCAGCTGATGATCCTAACGACCCGACGGATCTTCTCGATTTGTTTTTGTTTTGCACGGCTACCAAGATCTGCTTGACGAATTGAGCGTTTTGTTCTAAAACTGCCACGGCGTCTAAGTATGTTGGGTCGTGACTGCTGCCTCCGTGGCTGCCGTACCCAGAACTGGCTGGTTTGGTTTCGTTTAGGGTGTGGATAGACACAGGGGGATGTTTTACTGGGGGTTTTAATGTGGATAGGGATAGGTCGTTTGAAAATATGGGGTTGATTCTGAAAACCAAACATAAATATATTTATATATTGCCGTATCATAATGACAACATTGTAGTCCTCAATTTGAGTACTCAGTACCATAATGAATTCATTAGAGTACTCAGTAACGAGGTACTTGTTTACAAAAACATACCTGATTTGTCAGTTTTTTTTTTTTTTTTTTTTTGTTCTGTACCTATCATGTTGTACAGGTCGTGCTACCATAATAAATGACGTTACGATCTTTATTATAACAGCGTTCTTTTTCATATTTTTATTTACCATTTCTATACGGTTGAAAAAAGTTAGCTGGTTTAGAAGATATAGGATCTTGAAAACATTTTATTTATTCAAAATTTTATTGAACTTTAATGACTTCGTAGTTGTGTATGAATTGTAATATATTGTTATATCCTAAATAATTTAGATTAGAAAATATGTTAATATAAATTTCAAAACTAAAATCATGTTTATATATTATGAAATCCTCAATGAACATATACTAAATGTTATACGTACTATACTAAATATGTTTTGAAATATACTTGACGCTAATTGCTATTTTAACCATTTAAAATAAAAGGCGATATACAGGGCATAACAGCTAAACGATCTACCTCAAATAATTTCTAAATTATTAAAGATACAATAAAATGCTATAAGACAATCTTATAGAAAACAAAGGGGCGGGCGGACATCCGACTAGAGAGAGAAGAAAATATATTTTTAAACCAGTGGTTCTCAAGTTACAATACAAAGTTATATTTTTTTAAACGGGATGATATATACTTTTTAGGCCTATTCGATAGAGTATTTTTTTTTAATTCAACCATGTGATTATTATATACCTATATACATACACCCTTTAAAACAACTAGCGCTTTTTTGGGCGAACTTTAAAGAAAAATGTTTTATACCAAAAATGATCCAGAATAAGGGGATAATGTATCAATAGTAACAAATCAAATATTTAACTAGTGGTTCTCAAACGGTAAAACAAAATTATATTTTTTTAAATGGCACCCTATATAATTTTTTAACCCATTAGATAGATAATTTTTTTCTGGTTTCAAAAATATAAATATAGCATAGGGTTGTGTAACAAATATTTCGAGAAAAATGGTATTAAAAACTAGAAATAATGTAATAAAAAATGGGTTTACTACTAGCGTAACTAGGTAACGGACGTATGTGTATTGCATAGCCTATTGTAATATTATAACATTATTTTTAATACCATTTTTCTCGAAATAATTGTTATACAACCCTATACCACATTTATATCGTTGAAATCAGAAAAAAATTCTGTATCTTATGGGCCAAAAAATTATATAGAATACTATTTAATAAAATATAATTTTGTTCTGTCGTTTGAGAACCTCTGGTCGAATTTTCGATTTGTTATTATTAGTAAATTAGCCCCTTATTCTTGATCATTTCTTGTGTATAACATTTTTTTCTAAAGTCATTAGTTTGCCCAAAAAAGCGCTGGTTGTTTTAAAGGAAACAGCCTGTATATATACAGGTGTCCGTCTATAAATAAACCAGCAAATATCTCGCTTATTATTACTTTTAGCGATTTCAACTATATAACAAATTATAATACGTTAACTCCTCTATAAAATTTCGGAAGTAGATCAATATTATTACTTCCGGTTTTCGAGTAATTGATGGTAACTTGTAATTTTCAAATGGAACACCCTATATATTTTTTCAAATTTGAAAAGTACATGAAATTTGCTATCCAACTGTATAAAAACAATCATATGTTGTATTATTAAAAAATAAAAGGGCGAATGATTAAAGTATTCCATTTTTGTTAAAATTAAGAGGCTTTGCATTTCATTTATTTTACATAGACCTTTCAAATATAAAGAAAATTAATTAAATATTTAAACTGATATACATTTACTTTAATACAATATTTATATGTTATATCTCTTATATCATGTCATTAGAATATGTCTTATTCAAAAAATTGTACTGCAATGCCTCCTATACATTTAATAAAAATGTAATATTTTAATCATTCGCCATTCTATTTTTTAATATAACATATGATTGTTTTTATACAGTTGCATAGCATATTTCATGTACTTTTAAAATTTGAAAAAATATGGATGTTCCATTTGAAAATAATAATAACCGGAAGTAATAATATTGATCTACTTCCGTAATTTTATAGAGGAGTGAACATACTATAATTTATGTTATATAGTTGAAATCGCTAAAGGTAATAATAAGCGAGATATTTGCTGGTTTATTTATAGGCGGACACCCAGTGTATATCGTCCCATTTAAAATATATAATATTATATTGTAAGTTGAGAACCACTGGTTTAAATCTGCTCTAATCGGATGTCCCCTTTGGTCTTCTATAAAATTGTCTTATAGTATTTTATTGTATCTTTAATACTATAGAAATTGAGGTAGGTCGTTTAGCTGTTACATCCTGTATATATTTATCTACATATATTATACCGTAATAAGATTCAAGCTTCTGTAACTAATAACTCTGTTAAATCTATATTGTTTCATAGACAATTATTACTCAACATTTTAATTATCTATATAGTTTGAGTTTGTATTCGTATATATCTGTAATATAATATTGCACACGACTATTTTGCCAAGGACACTACTTTCGCATACATATTGAACCATTACTTGAAACTAAACCATGTATATGTATGTACAAATTAAATATTTAAATAAGTAACATCATGCATAGATAAATATTTTTTCTATGTACAGAGTTACAGAACGTGCAAATATATTTATAAAGATCGTATATAGCTAAGACTTCTCCCAGCAAAAGGCCCTCCAGAACTCACCCACCACCCTGAGCCGGGCTCTGCCCTTGCTGTGCAACACCCCCAGGTCCAGAAGGTCCACCACTAGTGGCCCCATTTCCAGTACCAGGTCCACCAGGCGCCCTAAGCGCGACGCGGGGCAGCAAAACTGACCGGCTGACGCTGTAGACATGTTGGGCCCCACCAGGGACCACCGAGGCCAGGGGGTCCGAGCAGGGGGTTGTGGACGGGGGGTCAGAGGGCTTCAACCATCGCCGGAGCATGTCCAGGCCGAAAACTGGAAGAAAAATTGACATTAGTTCATTATTCTACAGATTGTCTTCTTTAATTTTTAATATGTAAAAATATTTTTAAATCTAAAGCGTTTTTACTTTTATATTTTGTACATTCATACATACATAAAAACACGCATTTCCCACTTAGCGGGTTAGCAAAAACCCGAAATAATAATAATAATAATAATAATAATAATATTACACATATATACATAAAAATAATCATTTCCTCTTTCAACAACATTCTTACTAACCTGACACCATACAACAAACAACCTCTCTTAACATATTAAAGTAACCGATTTTCGGTAGCGAAATACCGCAATCGGACCACAGTAATAGTTACGAAACAATCATCCTTCGCCACATATTTCTGTCTAAACACACTTCTTTCGCCTCGGTCACATTCATAATCGCATTCATACACGCTCTTCTTCTCTTCTCACTCTGAAACTTTCTCTCTTTTAGCACCTTATCAATCACATCCATCCACTTACACACTGGACGGCCACGCAATCGAACACCCTCAATTTCACCAAGATATATACGCTTTACAAGCCGTTCACTCTTCATTCTCTCCACATGACCAAACCATCTCAACTGGCTCATTCTTACTCTCTTAACAACATTCTTCCTAACCATGCATTTTTCATACACCAAATTATTCCTCACGCGATCTCGTCTTACATATCCACATACATCACGTAAATACCTCATTTCCACGGCAGACACTCTCTTTTTATACTTTCCCATCCATGCCCAACATTCGCTTCCATACATCAAAGCAGACACTAGCACTCAATTATACACACTTAACCGAGCTTCTCTAGATACGTTTACGTAAAATCTCCATCCTTTGACATCATGCTACCCAAATATACAAACTCATTCACTTGCTCCAGTTTCACTCCATCCACCAACACATTGCACACAGTTACCAATTTACTCCTTTCAAATACTAACATCTTGGATTTATCAACATTCAACTCCAGATTCATACTTCTTCCAACTACATGTATTCTCTCTATCATTCTTATGAGTTGCTCTTCATATATTTTGTAAAATTTTAAAAAATATCGGAGAAACAAAAATGATAAACTTTTGCAATATTTTCTTCCCGCCATTACGGCGTATATAACATCAACTATGTGCGAATTAGGTCTCGACATACGTGCCCAAAACGTGCTTCATAGAAAGTGACAGAAGCAAACACGACTACCTGCTTAGGATTACATTTGACACTTGACAATTTCATTTCTGTGTTTATAGTATTTTCTAGGTTTTACATTTACATATTTAAAATCAAATAATTTACTTTTTACGATTTGACGTTTTAATATCAAATATAGAAGACATAAATTCTTGTTTTCATTCTAAACTAGCGCTCGTAGCGGACAACTATGGCGAACCAAAGATGCTGCATACGTCATCGAATTGCGGGCGATTTAACTAACGACACTCTAAGGATAAATTTAATATCGTTTGTAGAAAAGATACGGTATATATTATTACTTTTATTGCATTAATAGTAATATTGCATGTATAGTATTGCAGTGATGTGGAAAAAAATTACATTTCAACATGACTAAACCCCCCATTGTGTAAATTTCCAGACGTGATGTAGTTTGAAATTTCAGTCAGTTTCAATCAGCTTAAAATAAATGTAACTCTCTGTGGCATTTCGAGTTAGTTGTATCAACGAGTAATAGTAGATTTGAATGGCAAAGTTCGAAAATCGCTATTCACTTGTTTTCAGTGGCGGCGTAAGGCGTGGGCGACGTGGGCCACCGCATACGGCCTCGCGGCCCGAGGGGCCTCGCCTTTCGAAGGTGTAGCAGCTTTTTGTTTCTCATGAAAAATATTTAGCTAGGACCATTAAAAATCGTGATCGCGAGTAAAGATTTTACTCATCACAAAAGGATAATCATTGGTAACACTGCTACCAACATTTTCTGGGGTTGCGGTGACTATCGCGGGGAATCCCCACCCGCCGGCGATTTTCCATTCCCCCTACGTTCACGCTTCTCAACGGCTAGAGAACCAGAGTGCCACACGCAGTCATGCTATCACATGGAAGCAATATGGATTCAAGATTTATATCTTTAAATCAAAATTTTGAAAATTTTGGTTTTCTCTATGATTTAAGCAAGTTAAAAATATTCTAAAAGAGCATATATTAAAAAAGCTGTCAAGATTTACAAACAGTCCTGCGAGTGGGTGAAAGAAGCGACTACCAACCTTACGAATTATATGAAAAATTACAAACAATGATTTCAAATTTACCCAACTTATTATCTTTTTAATATTTATTTATCGTCTTAATAAACATTTATTTTAATTAATAATAATTGTCTAATATTTACACATCTCCCTAATAAATAAAAACGTTACAGTAAGAATAAATGCTGTATGACTGAGATTTCGAGTATTTGTGAACATCTATTTATTTCTTTGAAGTTTACGTATGTGACGCGTATTGGGGAAATTTTGCATATAAAGAAAATTATTAGCAATAACAAGCTTGATTATGTAATTAAACCTAACTTTCTATCTTTTAGGGAAACTGGCAAAAAGACTTAAATATATTACGACAGCTTTTATGATTCTTGTACTCACTTATGTGTGTTTACATACAAGAATAATTTTATAATAAATTATACTCAACAATGCTTTAAAGCTGGATTCATTAATTTGCACAGTACACACAAATATTTGATATTTCAAAACAATATTGCTATATATTATTAAATGTTATGTAATTTGTTCTAAAAAGAATTTCACATATTACAAAAGAATAGAATGGATGATAAATCTTCTATATTAAATATAGAGATCAGTTAGTATGGTTCAAAATATAACAGTAGAAGGTATTGATAGTTATACTTCTGGCGTACCTCAAGGCTCGCATTTGGAACCGTTATTATTTAATCGCTAAATAAATTCAATTTCAAAATGCTTTGTAAATTTTAAATATTTTATATTGTATTGTCATTGAAGAAGGTTTGCTAATTTCTGGCATAATAGCACAATTATTATTACCCACAATGGCATAGAAGTGACCCCGATGGTGCACTGTCTACGGCAGCAATGAGCCCATGTGGTGCCTGGTAAACACCCGCACGGTACGAATATGTCATCAACATTACAATATCTGTGTACAAGCAGATTGGCACACCCAGTAATGGGTAATATGCCGGGATGATATATTTATATATTTTTTTATATTAAATAAACCTAATACCAAAAACATCTAATCATGATTTTGGAATATTAGATTTCAAATAGTTGGTGGCGCTGTTGAGCTAGCCTGTTTTACACACATAAAACTTATGAATTTGTTTTGTTTCGTGTATGATATACTTGACAGCTCGAAAAGACAAAATTTGATATTTTTTAAATTATTTAGTAAATAAACAGTTACTTAAAGTTGTTAAATGGATTATAAAGACAAAATGGAATAAATAATATACCTGCTTTACGTATTGCTATTGTAAACTTGGCTTGCGTTTAGTCCAATCAGAAAGCTGGAATCGTAAGCCCTATCTTAGTCTATTCTTATCTGAAATACAGTAGAAATGAGCATTTGTTCCACACGTCGTCGCACAAAAATTGAAATATTTCAAAAAAAAAGTATTCGCTTCGAAATCGAGAGTTTAACTTTTGGAATGATGAATTTTCTGCTAAATAAAGGGACTTATAAAGTCAATAAAGTATTATTAGTCGCGATCTTTTTACCACTTTTTACATGAAATCTCAGTTCGTCTCAGCTTTCAATGGTAAAATCTTAATGTGCAGTTATTTCCTCCCCTAATTGTTTTAGAGCAAAATTGTATTTAGGTTTTTGATACAGAAAAAAAAAACTGCATCCGAATATGATATTGTTTATAATTTTGCAATTTCCGGAATCGTAAAAATAATCGAAAACAATAATAACATTTTTGCAAAAATCATTGATGCCATGGAATACAAATTTAATCAAATATCACATAAACAAGTAACATATATGTCAGACAAGAATTCTACAACAGATTGGAGCATAGTTTAATGGTAAATGGTGGTTAAAAAAATCCTATTTCCCAATACATATTCTGTCTTTTAATT
>OY720461.1:35488475-35523475 GCA_963082715.1 Harpalus rubripes | reverse complement strand
AAAATTGATGTATTTACAGCAAATTTATATATAAAGTTTATTTGATTTTACTTTCTATTTCATAAATGGTACGGTGTTGAAATAAATATATCTGTACCAATTAGATTTGTTAATTAATATAGTAACGTTTTAAAACCCATACATATATAGTTTCTATTTAATTATTATTGCATTTGATCTTCTGAAAAAGTAATACTATTAATATCACTATATTAGCAATATTTACAGATATTATTTATATACCTGTAATTACTTTTGTTATATACAAGGTGGTGACTTAAACAGCGGAACATAGGAAAATCAGACTTACATAATTTCAAGCTTCCTAAATTATTTTAGATAAAATCATATCAAATAATAGATGTAGAGCATAAAATTCAACAACTGAATCAATAATGTACCGGTCAGGGGCGTAAATTACGTGGGTGCACGGACGCACATGCACCCACAGAAAGTAAATTGTGGGTGCTGCGCACCCACAATAATTTTGCCCTATCATTTTAATTATACTTCATACATTATTGTAAAAATGAGTTGTCAATCTTTTTAAGTTGTTTAAGAGTAAGCTGACATTATTTAATCGTGTCATGATAATGGTAGTAAAATACTACTATTAAGGGCCGGTTGTACAATCACAGTTTAAACAATATTTATTACAAATCCATGGTAACGCGCAAAAATCTTGTTGTACATCAACGGTTTACAGTTTATACTTAGTTTAAACCACTGCACATTTGTTAAACGCTTGTGATCAACCGTTTAAACTACAGGTAAACTTAGTTTAACTTTAAACTGCCGATATTTTAAGCTGTAGTTTAAACTGTAATTGTACAACCGGCCCTAAGCCGAACAAACGGATATGTTAATAATTATAGGATACTGCGAAGAACATTCTTGGCAACCTATAAACAAATGTTACTGTTATAAAAAATTAGTTGTTTGACATTTGGATAGATTGCCAGACGAAATTTATTTAAAATATTGCACTGTGAACTGTCACTCATATTTCATTTTTTTCTGCCTAAATCGTTACAGATATCACAACTTACGCAGAGACAGAAAAGTTTACCATTGAATGTATCATTGTCGTGACACCTAAGTTTCATTCAAACCGAACAAAGAGTTCTGTCATTATAAGCAATTTTTTTTTTACTAAACGTTACACTTTTTGTTTTTCGGATATTGGTAAATTAGGATAAATCGTGTTATTTTAGTCTCAGGAATCTGTGTTTAAGCCATGTCTACGTGTTTTAGAGATACCCTTTATATTAATATTAGGAGAATTATTATTTTATTTTTTTGTAATAGATATTAATTTTATTTATGTTAAATGTATACATAATTTAATATATGTATAATAAAATAGGTATATTATTTTTATTGTATTATTTGCATTTTCAAAAATATATAGGTAGGTACCCATATTTAAAATAAAAATAGTGCACCCACAGCCAAAATATAAAGTTTACGCCTCTGGTACCGGTAGAAATGGGGTCCGGTACTCATTTCTCAATTTATTTTTTTCTGAAAGATTTAATAAAATGATTAATTTTAGCGTTTGTTACTTTCCAAATGTGTATAGTTTTTGAAATATATGTTTTTAAAAATTGAATTAATTTTGTGTGACGTCATATCTGCAATTTTACATCGCCTACTGACTAAAGTTGTTTATATCTGTCAATGTCATTAATTATAATTAAGGAGATTAACTAGTGACAGATGTCATTTTCAGAAAACTATAGTTGTACCTTGTCAAAGGAAAAATCTGTTGTTATAAAGATTTTAAATAAATATTTTATTTTAATAAAAATGATAAATGTTTCATATATTTTTATGTAAAATAGAACTACATCTAAATATACGGATTTTATTTTCGCATGTTATGAATAATATAAAATTATATTCTTTTCGTTTGGTACACTGATACAAAAATACAGCTGTGACGTCATATTGTTATAGTGCTAATCGTTTTAATTAAAATTATAAATGAAAAGTTTTATATTTTAAAAATATTTTGGTACAAAATCATCCGGTATTCGAGTCAGCACCCTGTATGTTTACAAATAATTTTCTTCAGAAAAGAGAAGTGACCTATTTTTTACCTTCAAAATTATTTCTTTTTCTTATATTTAATTACTTAGAAAAAGTTTGGAGTAGGTACTTCTCCAAGTGCATGACGCTATATTTTTCTATTTGTACTTAAACTGTTTAAAGTTCATTGTATCTTTTAAACCAGGACACGTGTTTCAAAAACGTCAATTATATTTAGAATCAATTCCCAATTTTTAATTAATTTTATTGTAAAATATTATTATTCCAAAATCTATATAATAATGAACAGAATATATAACATTTTTTGTTTGACATCGTCACTAAAGTTCACAAAAATCGTCATTAAAAGTTTATAAATCCGCATCAAATGCAGTATTGCCAACCTACATGTACGATATTTTGGCAGGTGTACAAAGTATAGTAGTAAATTTGTAAGTAAAATGAGAAAAAAATATGTGCAAGAAGAACGAATTAAATAATTCCGATAACACATAATTTTGAGTGTTCTTTACAATTACTTCTATGTCCGAGATTAGCAACATATTGACTGTCAGACTGACAAATATGTAAACACAACCTATAAAAATAAATATTCCTTTCATTTTCACAAGTTTTCGATTTCAAATAAAATTTAAGTTCCTTTTATCACTCATATATGTGGTTTATTTTCCTCAGCCTTACGGCATCGGCATATAAATTCCACATTCATAATAAAAAATACTACTATTAGGCGAGCCCAAATCGGTTTATTAATAAGTCGCTTGGGATGATTTTGATCCCATTCCGTTTAGGTAAATGACGACGTTTTAAGAACCCTATAATACAATTTTAACATTTTCCCGATGATGTCTGATGTATGTGTGTATGTGTGTGTGTGTGTATGGATATTAAATTAATCCACTATAACTCAAATATAATCATTCAGAAAATTTTGATACCTTCTACCTATTTCTACCTTATTCTAATATGGAAAGAAGCCATTAGATTTTGGTGTAAATCAGATAACCGGAAATGGCACTTTACTTGAAGCTCAAAATAGTTTTTATTCGAAAAATACCTTTAAATGTAAATTTTTTGCAATTTATATTATTATGAAAATTAAAGATTATTAAATTTTCTACAGATTTCTATCAACACTTTTTCTATATATTTTATGGATAAATTTATAAAATAATATATAATTTAAATCCCGGAGCCCACACTTTAAACAAAACTCCTTGGTTTACACAGTTCTGATCTCAAATGTATGTAACTGTCAGATAACTGTCACTGTCAATATACTAATCATTTCAAATTATTAGTGGTAACGTTTTAAAAAGAAAATAGTAAATTGAATAACAGTCATATGGAAAAGAACTAAATATAGTTGTCAGCAAGAGTAAATATGTAAGTACCTATGTATTTTTATTAATAAAAATGAAATGGCGGGCAGTATTGTGTTGGCCACATCAGATTTTTTATTGTAGTATGGTAGCGAATGAAAGTTGACGTTTAAATTATTTTATAGATGTTGTTTCTTTTGAAACCCTAGAGAAGAATAGAATTGTATAAATATTCAGGTATGAAATTTTTGCATGAACCCATTTAAATACTGGACTAGGAAAGCTCAGAAATACATTACTATGTCTGGCTGAAAATTTATAAAATTTGATATTTCAATCGGTACTTTTGTAAGAATTATTACAACCCTCACTGCATCACATAATATTTGACGTCCTATCATTTGCATTCATTGCAAATATATTATATAAAATAGAAATTGCAAAATTATTCTGACATAAAACATAACCTTGCTATGTTTCAATGAGTACCCATTTTGTCATTTTTGTCCGCTGTCGGCGCTGACTACTTTTGTGTGCACACCGCCTATATCATTAAATTTCTTCGAGATTTTACTGTCAGGTCTACATTGGCTATTATTGTAATAAACATTGATGTTAGTTCAATGGATACCGATACCTTTAGTTGTTATTTTTTAATCAATTACACAATCAAACTAATTTACCTGTAAATTTGTCCGTACATGTAAACTTATAATATGTAGGAGTGTATACCATGTCTCTGGTTTACGCGTATCGTACTTTCTCTTTCATTTTGCTCTAGAGTTTCACGGTCTGAAATAATCCTAAAGAATTTTTTTCATTCTCATCACTTTTTACCGCGAAGCTACTGTAATGAACTGACTCTTTTACGTTTTTTATATGGGAGAATGATATATATGACCTCAGAGTATCATTTTCTCTTTCTACAAAACGAAGATGATTTTAATTTGATATCTGTATCAGCCTTACAACGAAAATCCTCAAGAATCTTGCAAGAAACTTTAATAGCTATTAACATACCTATGAATGTTATGTACCTATATCATAACTGCCGAAGATGTCGGTTTGAAATCCGAGTTCGTAGAGCGAGGATTTTAAGTCATCTAAGGCTTGTTATGATTCATAACATCCGTGGTTTGTTCAATAGTTTATCGGTTTCAGAAAATTAAGGCATTATTGATAAATATCATTTTTTGAAATTATCTCAATGCTACTTTCAGATTGCTATGGTTAACAGAACAATTATTTTGACATATGTCAATATGACAAATATTCAAATTATGTGCTTTGTTCCACATGTTTATTACTTTAGAATAAAGTAGACCGTATTTAGAACGATAGACTAACGTTATCTGTATGTATTAATGAAGAGCATTATATTTTCATTTTATTTTATTTCCATTTTGTAGACCGTTGTTGACAAGTCAGTATGGTAATAATATTACCATTCAGATATAGTTATTACTTAGTTACCAGCCTACTTTTGTACATGTAAACAATGGAATAATATCCTGAAACCGATAAAATTATTTACTAACTTTAATTCCTCAAAGTTTGGAGGTGAAAATATGTGCAATGATTGAAACATTTTAATGTTTATTTAAATATTTCCGCACTAGTTATATAACAGTATCTGGTGACAAAATAAACGTAACAATCAGATAACCGACACAATAGATTCGAAACAAAAAAGGAATTTTAGGTAGGACTTAGGTGTGAACCATTATATAATAGAAAATATTTATGTTTTCGCTTTCTTCTTTTCTTTTTATGACGACTGTGAATAATTTGATTTCATGGTTATATGATACATTTTACATTTCGATAAAGGAATGATTGACAACTTTATATAATGTTTTCAACAAGCTCCAATATTTATGAGTCCAAATTGAAAATAATGGATCACAAGAGGCTGACATAAACGTAAGAATTCAGCCTTGCATGTAGTAACATTCTGATGTGGCCAACACAATACCTTCCGCTATTTAATTTTCATTAATTTAAATATACATACTTACATATTTACAGGTTTATTCTGTAAAAATATCGTTATATAACAACTATCGTTATTTATAAATGTAACGAACAGATCTCAGTTTGTTACTCTTAAATTTGAGGGAAATTGTGTCAATTCGGCTGTAGTGTATACAAATTTTGGTGTATCACAAGGTACTGTACTAGCTCCAGTACTTTTTGTCATTTATATTAATGATCTTTGTACAGTTTTATCTAACAATTGCACCCCCGTTTTATATGCCGATGACACTACTTTAAACATCTCAAATAAGAATGATAATGCCTTGAAAACAGAATGTAATAGAAATGTACAGTCACTTACTGAATGGTGCTATGAAAATAATTTTTTTTTAAATGAAACCAAAACCAAAATTCTCCCTTTTAATAAGCATCCTTATAAAAATCAACGAATTGAAATTAACTTTGATAAAAATACAAAAAGTAATAATGCTTCAACTCGTTTACTGGGGATGTTGATAACCGAACATCTAAGTTGGGATCCTCATTGTGCTGAAATAGTTACGAAACTTAATACGTTTTGTTATCAGTTACGTCACCCAAGATTAATTTTAAATATTAAACAACTAAAGATGTTTTACTTTCCTACTATTGAATCTAGAATAGGTTATGGTATGTCTGTGGGGCAGTTCACATTCAGCTAAAAGGGTTTTTATTACTCAGAAGAGAATTATTTGTTGTATGGCAGGTTTAAGTTATAATTCATCATGCAGATCTGTTTTTAAAGATTTAAAAATTTTAACAGTTACTTCGATATACATATTGGAAATCTGTTTGTTCATACAAAAAAATACAACACACTTTGAAAAAATCTCAGACGTTCATGACCATAACACCCGGCATACAAACAATTTTTACGTTCCTGCCTCAAGACTAAACATTACTAAAAATTCTCCTAATAGAATAGGCCTAGAAATTTATAATAAGTTACCTATTTATTTAAAATATGAAAATAATATTAAAGTATTTAAAAAGAAATTAAAAGAATATCTTACGCAGCACAGTTTTTATGATTTACATGAATATTTTAATACTTAATTACCTAATTTTTAATGTGATGTTATTTTTATTATTTTATGTTTTGTATGTTCCTACGTTTTCTATACGCATGTAACTGTGTCTACAGAAAATAAAGTATTATTAAAGTATTAACGATGTGATCCCGAACGACATTTTGTAAAAATCGTATTCACTAAGTAATATCGTTATAAACGTCCTCATACCGTTTGTCACAACGACTTTAGCCAATTTTTTAGAAAAGTTAGTAGCTATTATTGAAAATTAAAGTGTCATTGTAATGTTATTTTGCAAAAAAATATTAACATTATTATTTTAATTATTATTTCTTTATTGAGTAAAAAATATTTGTAAAAAACGATTATCAAATGGATTATCATTATCCCATAAAAGACTTTCACGACCACAAACATTTCTTCTAAAATGTAATTATGGTTATTAATTATATATTTGATGCATGAATAAATGTTTTGTTACCTATTTGCCATTTCTTCCTGTACAAATATAATTAATAAATTAATTAATCCTTCCATTTGCTGACATTTGACATTAACGGACTGAATAACGACAAGTGAATCCTTATCGTTCAGGAACTACTTAAAATAACGACAATACGATTTCAATATAACGACAATGGTTTTACAGAACACGCTTTTTGAAAATTATCGTTATTTAACAACTTTTTCATCATAACGATACGTTACGGTATAACGACATTCTTACAGAATAAGCTAGTTAGTTATACTAAAAACTGTATTAAAATCCATTCCATATAACTATGGTTCTATTTACTATTTTCTTTTTAAAACGTTACGATTATAAATTTGAAATTATTAGTTCTTTGACAGTGGCATTTATCTGTCAGTTACATACATTTGAGATATGAACTGTATAATCAAGTAGTTGTGTTTGTTTAAAGCGCAGGCGCTGTGATTTAAATTATAGATAATTGTATAAATTTATCCATAAAATATATAGAATAAGTATTAATGCAAACCAATAGAAAATTTAATAATCTTTAATTTTTATAATAACATAAATCTTGAAAAAATTACATTTAAAGGTATTTTTCGGAGAAAAACTATTTTGAGCTTCAAGTAAAGTGCCATTTCCGGTTATCTGATTTACACCAAAATCTAATGGCTTCACTTATTAGAATAAGGTAGAAATACAAGGTCTTAAAATTTTCTGAATGATAGTATTTGAGTTAGAGCGTAAACAGGAACCACACACACACACACATGCACATAGACATCAGCGAGAAAATGTTAAAATTGGATCACCATATGCGGTTTTCGCTATTGTAGTCGAAATTGGAGGGATTATAGAAGTCAAAAAATGGCCTTGAACCAAACTATAATAATGAACTTGAATGACAGATGAGTACGTAAAGTTAAATTTTGACATAAGTCTGCAAAGTTTTACTTTAGCTACTATTTTGGCTAACTTCTACAACTTTTATTTGAAGCTTTTTTACCTAAAATATTAGGGTTGTTGCAAGAATTTTTATACGCCTTCTAAGTATTAAATTTAAAAAGATATCATTATTTCAATAGCCTCAAATTTGCAAATATCAGCAAATATCCATTAGATATTTTACAATTAATTTTTGAAATTTGAATATTTTGAAAAAGTCACGTGATCTGAAACAGAATGTGACGTCATAATACATACATCTTCATCGGCTCCAATTGGTCCCTTTATAGTTTCAATTCTTTATGTTTTGTTAGAAGTGTTATGATAAGTATATTGTCAAAGTTGTCCAACAAGTGTCATTTTTTTTAGTTTCGTGTTAGATAATAAAAAATCCAATATAAAATACGTCATTTACAGTATCGTATTGTGCTTTCTTGCAAAATTGCTGCTAGGAGCAAACCAACTATTCAATTTATAAATATGCCAAAAGATGCGAAGAAAAGAAAATTGTGGCTGGAAGTAATAAGTCGAAGAGCTGATAGTTGGGATTTTATATTAAATTTTACCATAACTCTTTAACACCCCTTATTTTGGCAGCAGTAAAACAATCGTTTTCTGATATAAATTCAGCCACCATCCAGCTATTGACTTTCAGTAAACTGTCCGACTTAGCTTGAGTGTAGTCTGTATTTACCATTATTACTTTATTACTCATTTATAATGGAAGATGTCAACGTCAAATGTCAAATTAGAATTTTTTTATTAACATGTGACAAACTAACGCCTACGTTTATTTATCTAAATAACAAAAATAAATGTAGGTGATGGAAAAACTGTTTTTCTATTGGCTGTGAATGACGTAATGTATGTGCTTCTACGACACAGGAGTGGGGGGGTTGTTTTTCATGACTACTTTTGGCGCCAAACTTTTAATTTATTTACGAAAATAAATTATTAAAAAAATAATTATTAAAATAAAATAAAATAAATAAATATATCATCACGGCTTATTACCCATTGCTGGTTGTGCCAATCTGCTTTGTACACAGATGCGGTAAATAATTATTAATAAGAAAAATATTGCATAAACTTTCATCTAAAATACTTTTTGAAAAATGTGAAACAGGCTCATTACGGAAGTAGGAATTATAAAAGTATGATTTTACATGTTAAAGTCATATGTTCTGCTGTCGCAGCCAACACCCTGTATATAATTGATAGCTTCTTATACTTTTTGACTGGTTTCCGTTTGATCGGAATCGAACTCTGGTTACTTAAATCACAACCGTCCTACAAACAATCAGTATTATACAATATCTTTTCTAATTTCTAATTTTTTGCCTCAAACGTATTCAACTAACTTGAATATTTCCTGTCAGCATTGTTTATTATCTTTATTATAGCGTTAGCTTCAATTTACATATGTTTACTATTATATCTTACTTCAGGTATTATTTAACATACATGGTTAGCATTTATTTAACCGGAAATCCCATATAACAATAAGGATAATAATTGAAGATAATTTCCTCTGGTTTCAAGAAAATTCTTCGCAGGTGTATAGACAAAAGATGACCTATTGACCCGGACAAAGAAGCTGGTTGTTACTTGTTAGTACAGTGACCTTGCAAAATCAGGTCATATTGTGAAATATGGTGGTCAGAGATAATAAAGTGAGGCAGGAATCCCGCATAAAATAAAAAAATAATTTTTAATGCGTTGTGTCCAAAGTTCAGTAAAATTTCAATAACGTATGGCACAAAAGTTTTGAGAAATTTTTTTATTGAGACAAAGATTTGTTCCTAGAATCTAAGGGGTTAACAAATATTTTTACAACCCTGGTATGGAACCATTATCTTCAATGCGACGCAGTTTTTTAATACCTTGTGTCATTTGTCTCTGGCTGATGTTAAATCTATTTCCCGGATAGTCAGAAATATTATTGTCTGTAACTCATGTTCGTTTTGGTATTCTCGGGCATTATTGTACATTTTTCTGTTAAGAATAGTCCAAAAGTTTTCAATGAGTAGCGCCTGAGAAACATTTGGGGGATTATATGACAACTAGATTAGACCTGGTGTGGCCAACACAATACCTCCCGCCATTTACAGCCCGAGTCACAAAAAATATTAAGTTAATCTTTATTTTTATCTTATCTAATCCAAGTAACTACCTTTTTTTTAAACTCATAAACATGATTAAATCCCAATTACAGAGTGGGTTCACATTCACACACATCCATGCCTTAGTGGGATTCGAACCCAGAGCTCCGATGGCACTCATGACATGAGGCGTTGCTCTAACCATTGAGCCACCGGAACTATAATAAAATGAATATTAAATTTTATATACCGGCATAGAATAGAATTCACTAATCCAAAAATGAGGATTAGCTTAAACATTTTTGTGTATCGTTAATTTTTATTAATCTGAATACATACCTACATATTTACTTATGCTGGAAACTGTATTGAATTCCTTTTTTATTGTTCTATTTACTTTTTTCTTTCTAAAACGTTATTAATATCATTTTAAAATGATTAGTTCTTTGATAGTGACATTTATCTGTCAGTTACATACATTTGAATAACTGCGTTTTGTTTGTTTAAAGCATAGGCTCTAGGATTAAAATTATAGATAATTTTATAAATTTATCCATAAAAAATATAGAAAAAGTATTAATGCAAATCTAAAGAACATTTAATAATCTTTAATTTTTATAATAACATTAATCTCGAAAAAATAACATTTAAAGGTATTTTTCGAAGAAAAACTATTTTAAGCTTCTAATAAAGTGACATTTCCGGATATCCGATTTTCACCAAAATCTAATTGGCTCTTTCCATTACAGAAAAAGTTCGAAATACAAGATTACAAAATTTTCTGAATGATAGTATTTGAGTTAGAGTGGAGGATCCACACATACACACAGACATTATCGTGAAAATGTTAAAATTGGATTCTAGGGACCATAAAACGTGGTCATTTACCAAAATCTCGATATACCTTCCTTTCCAAGGGTAGCGGGAGGTAAAAAATATGTAGCGTAAATTTTTTCTCAAAACTTTTGCATTAATTAACATTTGTTTTATATGCTCTATATCTCCAAAACCACTAAAGGGTTAAAATTATTTTTATGACGTGTCTGATAGAGAATTTCATATAGATTCCAAATTTTAACCGTATAAGTTGCTATTAGTAACCGTGTAAGAGTGGCAAATAAAAATAAAAATAAGAGCGCTGTACAAAGTTCAGGCATCAACGTTTTTGCTTAGTATATTTTCCCAGTTTTTGCAATCTACATAAGTGAAACATTTGTTCCTTGAGGCAACGCATATCTTATACGCAATCCGCCGATAAAAATCGATTAATCATACATGTAAATTCTGCAATTAAACTTGACAATAACTCTGAACGAACGTCCATGTCACAGATGTGTTTCAGTGCATGAAATACAATGATTTGTTTACATGTGATCACTGTAGACTCATTACTATATGCAAATACAGAAGGCCGTAGAATTACTTAATACATTGCGAAGATTAAGACGCATATTTAGTCACACTACAAAGAATAGTCGATTAATTTGGAATCCGTATAAAATTCTCTGTTAGATGCGTCATAGCCATACCATACTTTTACAACGAGTGGTCAGGAATACATAGTGATGCACGACGAGGCGAGAGTACTCTCGCATCTCGTCTCGTCTCGTTGCATTATGCGAGACGAGAACGAGAGCGAGATTGCAGTTTAAAATTCGATGCGAGATCGATATAACAACTGCGAGAAGCAAGAAATCTCACGAGATTCTTGCGAGAATCTCGCAATAAAAAGTATTTGTAACATTATAGCTTTGAGTCATAAATTCAATGAAAAATGCACCGTACAAGGAGTGGAGTCAATGCTAATTCATGCATAAAACATGTAAATGTGAAAATTATATGAATTCACTATATTTTTTGAGTATCTAGAGTCGATTAGTATCGTTCCCAGAGCGAGGAAATGCAAAAATAAAGACAAAATCGGTATTGCATCCAATAGAACTAGTTTTCTCCAATATTTCATTCCCTAATTCACCCCAGTTAAAACCACAGTCAATAAAACTCTTGTTGCCCCTGAAAAGTAGAGGATGTTATATTAAGCGTCGATAGGAGCCAACAGAGAGTGAAGCGGAGTGATTGGTTGCCGGCGGGTTACCAGTGTAACGGTTTTTTATGACTTAATCTTACTTAAATAGTGGCATATATTTAATGAAAAAGTGTAGGTACTTTTAGTTACAAAAAATAATTTTTTAATGTTTAATTCATTTTTCTGATGACAGAATGTGTTAACAGATGTTCGTATTGAAATAGTTTAGAGATCACAATTTGATGATAAATTGGATATTTTAGAGGTAAATTAAATTATTTACTAACTTATCATATTTTCTGGTGACCGTAAATGAATAAACATTATGTTTATATTGAAATAATTTGGTGACCAGAATTTAGTGTTTCCTCTCTTTATTATAGTTATACGACTGTAAATATATGGAAGACAAGTTTGCGCCAATAGCACCTATTGGCGCAAACTTGTCTTTTGTAGTTAAACAGTTACGTAAATACGTAGTGCGCAAGCGCTTATTTTTATAGCGAGACTCTCGTGCGAGAACGAGATGAAACCCAAAAAAATGTGCGAGAACGAGAGCGAGATTACAGATCTGAAAACGAGACGAAATTGATATTTTATATTTCTCGTCTCGTCTCGACTCGCGTGCATCACTAGGAATACAGAAGGAGTTAACACTCCTACTCCTACATGGTTAAAGATAGTAATTTGTACTATAAAAATTTGGAATCCTCATAAAATTCTGTATTAGGGACATCATAATAGCTGTTTGTGTATTAAGAGCGCAAAATGAGACATTGTCGATTGACAATATCCATTTGCGCTCGAAACACACACAAGATTTTTTCTACAGTCGCCACAATGAGGTCCTCCACCATAACAAAAATTTACTTGTTTCAAGTACATTAAACTAGTGCAGTGAAAAAGTGGATGTCCATTGGGAGCGTTCATGCCAAATTTTTATTTTATTCATTTATTTTATATTTAATTTTAATTTATCGTTATTTTCCATTCTTCTTGAGCTATTGCTTCAATCTAATCTCAGCATTTTATACTCTCGTTTTTGTAAATGAATGCCCTATTTTATTTTCACAGCAGTGCGGCATTTTGTTTGGTTATGTAGTATATCGACAGAGCAGTTATATGTCAGATTGACTTGTGAAGGTGGTAAATGTGTAACTACAGTGCCATTAGTTCCTGATTAAACGTTTCCATTAAGAATGTATATAAGTGACATTTCTCAACATTGTATAGTTAGAAATTTGGACAGCGAGCGTTTTCTCTACTTAATCGCGCAAGAGCGGCAAAGTGACATTTTGCGTTGACAAAAGAGCGCAAATGGCTACTTTGTATATAGACTGTAGAAAAAATGTTGTATGCAACAAGTATATGAACACGAATTCGGTAATGATGACATATTTGTACCGTGTGGGCGTTTACTAGGCGTCACCTCACGGGCACTCATTGCTGGCGTGGAGAGTGCACCCAGGGCTCAATTTTGTGCCATTTAAAATTTTAAATATATGGCGTCGGTCAAGATCGAACCCGGTTTCCCGCATTCGTGACCAGACACTCAGGCACGTGGCCACTAGACCCCATACTATACCAGTGGCACAAAAAATGTTAGCCTTAAAAATAACTTTTAAATACGGGATTACAGCGCAATTGATTTAAGAGAAATTAGGAAAAAAAATTGAAAGTATATGCTTAATAATAAATATTAATAAATAAATAAAACGACATAATTGAAACACTAGCAGCTCGTCACTCATATGAAATCCATATATATGATTAAACGTTTCCATTAAGAATGTATATAAGTGACATTTCTCAACATAGTATAATTAGAAATTTGGACAGCGAACGTTTTTTTTACTTAGTCGCGCATGAGCGGCAAAGTGACATTTTGCTTTGACAAAAGAGCGCAAATGGCTACTTTGTATATAGACTGTACAAAAAATGTTGTATGCAACACGTGCGTAAAATAGTATTTTTTATTTCATAAAGCATGAAGCTTTACACACTTTTTTCATAAATATTATTATTTAAAATCGTCCCTAAAGTGCACAAAAAACTTCATTAAAAATTCAGAGATCGGCACTAAAGTAATCCATTATACGACGATTTCATTAAAATGCAGTGTTCGGTTATTAACCGTGTATGACAATTATGTATACTAGTAAATTTGTACGTAAAATGACAAAAATATGTGTATAAAGAAAGAACTAAATAATTCCGATGAATATATCCGAGATTAGCAACATTTACAGTTATGCAAACGTAACCTATAAAAATAAATATTCACCTCGCCACTGAAGTTCCTTTTTATCACTCATAAAGTTTATTATAAATTCCACATTCGTGATAAAAAAAAATAGAACTTCAGTGCCTTGATAAATAAAAACTTAACTATTTTATCCTTAAATGTTCTAGAAGTTACAGGGTGTTAAAAACAGGTGTACTCCTGCATAACTCTTGGTAATGTATACTCATACAATAATTTATAATAAATTATACTGGCTACTTTGCTTGCTTATTGACCGATGTTCGTGTGTTATCTACAACTTGTTTTTGCCCTTGTGCCACTTTGTTTCGTGTGAATTTGTTTCGTAGTTGGTAATAGGTCAATAGACATCGCGCTACACAAAGAATTGTTTATCAACTGTTACTCATCAACAAATAAACAAGGAAAAACGTTTTTCTAAACTTTTGTTTATAATAAAAGGATATATTATCTATTATACTCGTATGGCACATGGTAAGATCATATAGAAGCTTCATAATTATTTCTTCGTAAATTTAAGTGTTCATACCCCAAAAATTAGGGGTTGAAATTCTTTTCCCTGCTCAAATTCGAAATCTTCAGTCATTTTTACAAAAGTACACTAAGTTTTAAATTTTTTTGGCCGCTGGTAAAGTTTTTATAAAAGAAAGTTTGAAAAATGAATTAATTTGCTAAATAATATAATACTCGTACATCTTATTGAAGTTCTTGGCTGTTTCTTGGTTCACAACCCCTAAATTAAGGGTTGAACACTTTTCTACTTAGCAGGGTTGAATTTTGCGGACTTTTTTACATAAGTTCACAAAGTTTCAGCTAAATTCATAAGGGACCCATTTTTGTAATGTGACGATAAAAACATTAAAAGAAAAATTTGTTATTTTATTAGGTCGTCGACCCCATTTGGGGTAAATAACCCCCAAAACTAAGGGGCGGCAACTTTTCTACTATACATATTTCGATTCTATGGACTTTTTTACATATGTCTACCTAGTTTCAGCCAAATCGATGAGGGACCCATTTTTGCTAGGATGCGGCAAAAATAAATATTTGTTTAAGGGTTCCCATCCCCTTTATGGGGTTATAACCCCGAACCCCGTCAAAATACGTCAAATTTGTGTGCGCCATTACACTCAGCACACTTTAATTAGTAAGTGTACCAATTTTCATATTTTTTTAACAATTGGTTTAGAAGTTATGCACCCTTAAAGTTGAAATTTGTTGTATGAAATTTTTTTAACAAATTTTGTCTTAGATTCAGGTATACTGTGTGACATCAAGGGGAATCCCCTGTTTCGCCGTTGTTCCCAAAGGGGGTTTCCCGTTTTTAAAGCGTAGATTTTACTTTAATTTTAAAAATGCATAACTCGGGAACGGTTGCTGATATCGGGATGAAATTTGGACAGGATACTTCTGGAACCTTTGGGCATCGATTGGTAATTTGAGCAATTAATTAATTAAACCAGGGGTATTAAAAATGTTGTGGTAAAGTTAAAGTGGTGTAACTTTTGAACTGTATGATATATGGGAATGATATTTGGTACGGACATAGTAAACACTTTGGACATTAATTGGGTAATTGGGATTTAGGGTTAGTTACGTCAGTGAACCCAAAACAGTGGGACAAAAAATATAAACTGGTGTAACTTTTGTACCATTTGACATATATGGATAAAATTTGGTATATGTACTAAAATAATTAGTTGTAATTAGGATAAATAATTATTTATACCAGTGGCACAAAAAATGTTAGCCTTAAA
The DNA here is from genome assembly GCA_963082715.1 of Harpalus rubripes. Taxonomy (NCBI): domain Eukaryota; kingdom Metazoa; phylum Arthropoda; class Insecta; order Coleoptera; family Carabidae; genus Harpalus; species Harpalus rubripes. The sequence goes on along the minus strand of OY720461.1, from coordinate 35,507,486 downwards.
AATAATAACTTTTAAATTTTGAGATATTAAAATTAGTGTAGGTATTAACGATATTTTTGTAAAACGAGTTGGTTAATAATTAGACCAGTGATTTCAAAAATGTTTTAGAAAAAAAATATAACTTTTGAGCCATTTGAAATATCTATTAGTTTGTGTGTACATTACGTAATATCATGTAGAAAAATCTGGTGTGGCCAACAAAATACCTCCCGCCATTTACAGCCCGAGTCACAAAAAAGATTAAATTTTTTGGATTAGCGAATTTTACTCTAATTTTATTTCTTAAAATATAGTCTAATCTAATCCAAGTAACTACCTTTTATAAACCCCTCAACAGGATTAAATCCCAATTACAGATTGGGTTCACATTCACACGCATCCATGCCTTAGTGGTATTCGAACCCAGAACCCCGAGGGCACTCATGACTTGAGGCGTTGCCCTAACCATTGAGTCACCGGAGCTATAATAAAATGAAGATTAATTTTTAAATACCGGGATTAATAGAATTCACTAACCCAAAAATGAGGATTAGCTTAAACATTTTTGTGAATCGTTAATTTTTATTAATCTAAATCATACCTACATATTTACTTATGCTGGAAACTGTATTGAATTCCTTTTCTATTGTTCTATTTACTTTTTTTCTTTTTAAAACGTTACTAATATTATTTTGAAATGATTAGTTCTTTAATAGTGACATTTATGTCAGTTGAATAACTGCGTTTTGTTTTTTTAAAGCGTAGGCTCTGAGATTTAAATTATTGATAATTTTATAAATTTATCCATAAAATATATAGAAAAAGTATTGATGCAAATCTATAGAAAATTTAATAATCTTTAATTTTTATAATAACATTAATCTCGAAAAAATAACATTTAAAGGTATTTTTCGAAGAAAAACTATTTTGAGCTTCTAGTAAAGTGCCATTTCCAGTTTTCCGATTTTTACCAATATCTAATGGGCTCTTTCCATTACAGAAAAAGTTCAAAATACAAGTTTCAAATTTTCTGAAACGTGGTCATTTAGGGGCTGTCCTTAAATTACGTAACGCTTCAAGGGGGGGGGGGGTCAAGAGTAGCGTTACGCAGCGTTACGATGGGGTGGGGGAGGGTTAATGTGTGCGTTACGTAACGGTAAAATATAAAAAAATATTGCGAAACTTGCTTTAATAGTTTTGAAACATTCAAATTTCGCGGTGCTAATTCGTATATGCAGGCAGTCGTTTGTTTTCAATAACAGACAACATAATATGTCAGGCACAGTTCAAATTCGGGCCAGTGTTCTTTCATTCGTGCAATGCAATTCATATTAAAACATGAATTCAAGTAGTGTTGATAAGGAAAAACTTTTCAATAGTTTGTTAAAAGCATATGGAATGCATATGCTTTTAATGTCTGTGCTGTTATTTTTTCATCTTTATGTACATTAATTTAATTTGTTTCTGTTTCAAATTTTAACTGAATATTAAGGAGGCCATATACTTTTATATACAGTAAAAAAATTGGGGTGACAAGCCGTAGGGCAAGAGTAGTATATTATTTTTTATCTTTATGTACATTAATTTAAATAGTTACTGTTCTGTTCTGTTATTTTTCATCTTTATGTACATTAATTTATATAGTTTCTGTTTCAAATTTTAACTGAATATTAAGGAGGCCATATACTTTTATATCCAGTAAAAAAATTGGGGGGGGTCAAGTACTGCGTTACGTAATATATGGGGGGGGGGGGTTCGTGTTTGTGTTACGGGTGCGTTACAAAGGGGGTGGGGGTATCAAAAATGTCCTAATTTTGCGTTACGTAATTTAAGGACAGCCCCTTACCAAAATCTCGATATGCGATTTTTGGCACGATCACTATTCCTCCCTTACCAAGGGTAGCGGGAGGTAAAAATGACATATTATTATGTATCGCGATACTGAAAAATATTTCACTTAATCTGTACCTACTAATTATGCAAATTGTAATTTTATATGAAGGTTCGTAACAATTGCTCAATTTTTTTAAAGAATTCACACTCGTTACGGTCTAATTCTTCTGCTAAGATTTTTACTGTTTAAAAGCACCCACGTGCTTCAAGTATTACTAATTCAAGGATATTTTTTATTGGTTTCTCTACTGTATGTTGTCATTTTTTATACGGATGCGATAATTATATGGTATATTTATAGATTTTTAAAAGTTGTATAAAAATAGACAAACTTTAGTTAACATACATAACAGTGCTGTCCAAAAAATGCGTAGCAAAACATAAATAATTGCACATTTTTATAATTCAGGAAATTAAGTCTTGGAAATTTTTCGCAGGTCAGCTAGAGAGTTCAAAAGATCAACTGACCAATGTCAATATCTTATATAACTCAATAAATTTATAATTTATTTTGTACATTTCTTCAGCTGATATTAACCTTGTTGGTCTGTTGCAATATGTTTTTCGTTTCACGATTTGTTTAAAATTTTTAATTACGTATTTGCTAATTTTTATGATTAGTAAGATTGTGTCAAATATTGAAAATATTTTCATGATTCAAGGATATGTTTGTTTATATTTTGGAAATTAGGTGAAAATAAATTAATGAGCAAGTTATTGATTTTGTCTTGAAATGTAAATGTACAGTAATTTTTTTAAAGATGTACGTTCAAAGTCATGTACGAATTGTATGAATTAAGATTTTAGCTCTAGCCCAGTCTGTCAAATTCAGTAGTGTCGTTTTCTTAATTTTTATGAGGGTACATAAGATACTACTGTTGTTATACAGGGTGTTCATTTTAAACGGGCCACCATTGCTATCTCAAGAACTATAAGAGCTACAAAGACGGTTAAATGGGCAAACAATTTCTATTTCATATAACAAATTTAAAGAAAAGAAATTTATTTTTTTGGACAAGTGGTTCTCAATTTTTAGCATGAATACAATACCTCTCTTAGCGAGAGGTAAAAATACTGTACCTATACTTCATTTCACTTAAGAAAATAGCGATGGGAAGATAGGAGTGGTCAATATCGGGGTATTATCCAATCAAAAAACAAGATCAAACTGTTCCTATCTTTCCACCACTATTTTTACCTCTTGCTAAGAGAGGTATTGTATTCATGCTAAAAATCGCATATCCAGATTTTAGTGAATAAGCACGCTTTAAGTTACCTACAATCCGATTTTAACATTTTTACAATGATGTCCGTATGTGTGTGTGTGTGTGTGTGTGTGTGTGTGTGTGTGTGTGTGTGTGTGTGTGTGTGGATGTGTGTGTGTGTGTGGATGTTGGATGCACCATAACTCAAATACTATAAGACTTAAGACATTTTTAACTACGGATTCCTCAATCTAACAATAATGGGAAGAGTCGAGTCAGTTTTGGTAACAATTGGACAACCGGAAGTAGTAGTTACAAGAAAAAAATCATCTAAATATTATTTATCGAAAATTTATGTAAATACTTATATTAAAGAACGTTAAATTCTTTATTTGATAAATATAAATTCATTATTATATCTTCTATAGATTTAGAGATAAAGAAATGCATATAAAATAATTTGATGTAAAAATTCTTAGATCAAACTACTTCAAGGCAAGAAATTCAAATGTTTGTAATTGACACATAAATGTCACTGTCAAAAATATTTGTATGCCACTGTCAAAAATATTTGTACATCATTATGTACATTATGAAAATAAAAAAAGTCAACAACGTAAAAGAATATTCGTAAAAAAGAATGTAAGAGGAATTTGCGAAAAATTGACGAATGTAAAGAAAAAGAAAAGGAAAGTAGAAAAAGAAAATTTCAGGATATTGAATATAAAGAAAATGTATGTATTGTACATAATTTATATTAAAATAATTATTTTGTAGTTAGACATGAATATATGTATTTGTATTTAAAAATATTTTTCGTTTTATGCGTACAACCAGGTAAAATATCTGGCGAGAGGTTATGTGCTGGCCACATCAGATTTTCTTACGAGAAATGAAGTATAAACACGAAAATTTTAATCTAGTGTCGTCACAAAACATTTCCCCATTGTGTGTCACATTATTTGACATTTAATTCAGTGTTTAATTTTTTTCTGTCATTTTATGTTTGTCAAAATTTCGCGAGTAAAATGCACAAATGTTGATAAATGTTCCATTGATACCCAGCAAACTGTTTTACTTTTTTATGCCGAAGATTAAGAAGAACAGAAAACATCATAGAAAAAGATGTGTATGCTTTAAACAGTTTGTGGAAGTGTGGGATGGAAAAAATTTCTGGAAAGAGTTAATCAAAGATGAAAATGGAGGATATGGAGTACATAGTGTCAGCTCAGTCATTAAGGATAATATAGTAGTCAAAGTTAACAAAAATCACGCGCAAAGCGTATAAAAAGTACGTAGATATACATAGTCGGAAAAATTGCCTCTGTTAAGTCCTGAAATAAAATTATAAATATCGTAACTATAACTGTCACTGCTTAGTTTTATATTGAATGCCAACGTGCCATTATTTGCACCGCTCTGTTGAAATGAAGACATGTATTGAATGGATTCCCTGCCTAATTTGTGTAATAAAATAATCTTACTGTTCCTTTAACATAAATGGTATTTTTTTAAATAATTTCTTATGGCAATGAAAACTGCAGGGGAATGTCTTGAATGCCCGAATATTCAAAACCAGAATATTCAAAAACGAAATACCATGCACAGAATCATTTAAATACTGAATATTCAAAAACAGAATCGCGTGTCACCTAAAAGCGATTCGCCCTAATCAATCAAAAACCGAATACGTGGGCGTGGCCATGCGGAAGTCAGTTTAGTTTAGGTTTAGTTGGGTTTGGTTAGTTTAGATACGCTGTCGTGCAATGCGCGATTCTGTTTTTGAATATTCGGGATTTGAAATAGTTTTAAATACCCTGGTTTTGAATATTTGGGCTTTGAGTATACACCCAACAGCAGTTTCAAAACTCAAACAGAAATAGCATTTATGTTAAGGGAACAATAAGATTATTTTACTATACAGAGTAGGCAGGGAATCCATTCAATGCATGTCTTCATTTAAACAGAACGGCACAAATAACGTACAAAAATGTAAAAGCAAGCAATGACTGTTATGTGCCGCTTTGTCATAATATAGTACATTAAGATACATGTTTCATAAGACATGATTTTAGCGCACGTGTCATTTTTAGCAACGAGCGGCTTGCCGCGAGTTTTCTAAGGGGACAAGTGCGCTTAAATGTCTTATGAAACGTGTATTTTATACTATTTTTTCTATTTTGGTCATTTTTTCAAAAAATCTAGGTTGTTTCATATCCAGGAATTTCAATTTCGGTAGTTTAATATGTACTTTATGAAACTCATTTGGATGTCATACAGAAGTACTTTATGACATCCAAATGGGTTTCATAAAGTACATATTAAAGAACCAAAATAGAAAAACGGTATTTATAGTTTTATTACTTTATATATATATATATATATATATATATATATATATATATATATATATACCGGGTGGCGCTCGAAATCCGTTACATAGGCATTTAACATGAAAAAACCGTTTTTGCTAGCGCGTTGCTCCCTAAATTATTTTAGAAAGAAAATCTTCAAATAAAAGTTGTAGAATATAAAATTCGGCATGTAAATCAGTAAACAAAATGCATTTCGTATGTTTAGTAACTTCAGAAATTGAATATAAATTTTTAAAAAATTCCAGTTTAATAGTGCTAGCCATGGAATTAAAAGAAAGAAGATAAACAAATGTGTTGATTTAAATGTCAAATATTGTGATTTTTTGTCCAGAAAAATGAGTATTTGAACAGAATAGAAGAATTAAATTATTATTCTGCTTTAGAATTTTACGTTATGATAATTTTATTAAAAAATTAAATTGTAAATAAATTTTAAGACAGATAAACACACATTTGTTTGTTAAGCTTTTTGTTAATTCCATGGCTATCACTACTTTTGAGTCGATTTTCGACATTTTCATACCTAATTTCTGCTGCTACAAAGCATGCAAAATTAATTTTGCTTATTGATTCAAATGCAGAATTTTATGTTCTACAACTTTTATTTGAAGAATATTTTTCTAAAATAATACGGGGAGCAACGCGCTAAGAAAAACTGTTTTCCCGTGTTAAATACCTATGTAACGGATTTCGAGCGCCACACGGTATATATATTCAAACTGTGGGGACCAACATTGTTATTTGAAATGGGATCATATATTTTTTATTTACTTATTAGATAGAGAATTTTAATCTGAATTCAGTGACTATATTTTTATACTCACATAACGATTTTTTAAAGAAATATGCATATAAAGTTTTCATATGTTTAAAATATGACTATAATGAGAGTACCTACCACGGATGGAAAAAATGAATATATGTTACTTTTTTTACATATAGAATTGGCAGAAAGTAGTGAATATTTTCTTTTCTTATGTTCAGGTATTTCTTTCATGACATTCTAATCATATATAAGAAAAATAAAATGTATTCATTTTTTCTATTCGTGGCACTCTTATTATACTGATATTTTAATCATATTAATACAAAATTTTATACACATATTTAAAAAAGAATCGTTATGTGAGAGTATGAAAATATTATATCACTGAATTCAGAATAAAATCATCTATCTAATAAATAAATAAATATATGATCCCATTTAAAATAACAAAGTTGGTCCTCACAGTTTGAAAACCACCGGTTGAAATAAATATATATATATATATATATATATATATATATATATATATATATATATATATATATATATATATTATCCAACACCGACTCATCATATACTTGTTACTATGGTTATTTGAAATAACTAATGTACAACATTAGTCACTCCGTGAGAGAATGTTTTAGAAGTCACGGAGGAATTATTAGCGATTTTTAACGTTATGAAACTTAACTAAAACTATTATAATTACCCCTTAACCTTAAAATTCATTTTAATAAAAAACTAAATACGTATTTCGAGACCTAAGTTCTCATCATCCAGTAGTACAACAAGGGAAAGTTAAACAGAGTAGTCAAGATTACTCAACATGTTAACCAGGACAGAGATCCTAACAACTCCCAATAACAGACAATAATTTTTACATCAATTTTTTTCAATAACCATATAACAAAACCATATCAACCATTCAAAGGCTACTTTGTAATTTAAAATACTATATTAATTGACGTGTCAGTAATAAATGATGAATGAAAACATAAAAATGATTTAAGAAGTTTTAAAAAAGTGTTGGATAAAACGTTGTATTACACTCATGTGGATTGTATATTAGTCACTAAAGAAAACTAACTTTTTTTTCGTGACTAATATGATACATTCCACACTAATATAATAACTATTATTTCCAGATCAATCATGTCAACACCTTATACCGCAAAAGGTACCCCGCCATTGTCAGGTATAAATACATTCGTACAAACTAATTTATAATATGTTTTTCTTCATTTATCAATTTTCCTTTCAGATCTGCGGCACCCATTATGTTCAATTCTTTTGTAAATAATAAATTAATAAAATTGCAAGCCGTTTCACAAGTATAATTATTGACTTTCCCTGAAAGAATACAAGTATATCATATTCTAAATCCGCCTCGAACAATCGAGACATAAGACCAGTTGTCGCGCCCAACTTCTTAAGAAAAACTTGAATCATAATGAACCTTACACAATCTTTACATAAGTGGTAACAATCACTCGAACGCTTGAACCTTATTTTTGTCAAGTATATTATCAGTGGCGTCGATAGAAAATATTTCTTTTAACATAATATCAATGGGTATCCTATAATATACAGGAATTTTGGACAACGAACTAATCAGTATTGCAGATTTCACCAAAAAAATAGCAATAGTCAAAATATACCATTTTTACCTCTCGCTACCCTTGGTAAGGGAGGTATAGGGATCGTGCTAAAAATCGCATATCGTGATTTTGGTAAATGACCACATTTCAAGGTCCCTAGAATCCAATTTTAACATTTTCACGATGATGTATGTGTGTATATGCATGTGTGGATCCTCCACTCTAACTCAAATACTATATCATTCAGAAAATTTTTAAACCTTGCATTTCGAACTTTTTATGGAACTATTATGGAAAGGATCCATTAGATTTTGGTGAAAATAGGATAATCGAAAATGGCACTTTTTTTCAAAATAGTTTTTCTTCGAAAAATACCTTTAAATGTTATTTTTTCGAGATTAATGTTATTATAAAAATTAAAAATTATTATATTTTCTATAGATTTGCATTAATACTTTTTCTATATATTTTATGGATAAATATATAAAATTATCTATAATTTAAATTCCAGAGTCTACGCTTTAAACAAACAAAACGCAGTTTGACGCAGTTATTCAAATGTATGTAACTGACAGATAACTATCACTATCAAAGAACTAAAAGTAAATATGTAGGTATGTATTTAGATTAATAAAAATTAACGATTCACAAAAATGTTTAAGCTAATGCTCTTTTTTGGATTAGTGAACTAATAGTAATTTGATTTAAACGTCAAAGCCACTGGATAAATATTAGCACAGAGGGCAGTGTAGTAGATAATTAGGTATCTGTAATTCTGCGACATATGTCATTATTTATAGTGTGTTAGAAAGTAATGCCACTATTTACGTAAATTTGTCACACCACATAAATTATATAGACATAGGTCAAATAATCTTTCTCTTTCTAATACAAAATGTTGCTAAGCTACTGCTGTAAAGTGATATGTATTCTTTCTTCGAACAAATGACCTTGAACAGTCATCTTTCGTGAATAGTGTATATATTAGCCGCTTTCTTTTTATCAAGAAGATCAACTCCGAATAGCACACATCTACTCGTTTTTTTTAAAGGGGATAAATGAACTTGTACTACCCATTTTCTTCGTCCCCGCCCCCCGCGAAGCACCACCTTTGAAACAGGATCATATAGATCCTGAACAGATCCCGAATGTCAATGTCACGTCAATATGACTGACATATATTTTGTCTTTTTTGTAAGTATTTGATATTAAAATGACATGAATAGAAGAAATTAATTAGTTTGAAACGTTATATCATGTTTCATTACCATAAGAAATACATCCATATTTAAATACTCAAAGGTAAAATAATTTAATATGTCAAAATCAAATCACGTATACAACAGACTATAACCACAAGCCAATTCAGCATATTATTATAAATATAATGCTATATATGTCTTTATCTTCTACTTCTTATTTTAAAAAATATACTGTTCTTTTTAGGAGTAGTTCAGTTTAGTTCAGTACGAGGTAAGGTCAGTTCATTTTCCCCCTAAAAAGAAAGCGTCTATTAATATCCTTGCTTGCCTCACGTTCAGTAAATTGTAAATAATACCTACTGTCTTGGAAACCCTATCGGTAAACATTAAAAAAAAACGATCGTGCAAAATGTAAATAAAAATAAAGATCAAAGCGTACTTTAAAAAAGGACAACTAAAAATGTTTAATATGAAAAAGAAATTTCAAATCTTTTTTTTAAATTTTAAGTCGATTGTGCAAAAAATATTATAAGCATCGTGAACGTTGGAATGGGCCCGTCCAACTTTTTTTGAATTTTTTATATGTTATGAAGAATTTAAAAATAGAAATTCCGTATTTTTTGTTTTCTTGAAATTATGCTTAATAACGCCTAAAATAATTATTAAAGTTTTGGCGCGAAAGTTGTGACGTTAGTCTCACTCCGTCATAAGTAGAGAGAACCGACATACGTTACCATTAATAATGGTAATATAGGTAAGCAAAATTAATAATTTTTACTCGTTTTCATAATCTGATTAATAATTCGCTTTAATTAATGTGACTTTAAGACTTTCTTTAATATGATATTGAAGGTTATTATACTCACCAAGTGTCATTATTATAATTAAAATAGTATTTAAACTATTTTCTATTTATAATTAAATACAACTATGACAGTATTGATTACAAAAATCAAAGCATAGTTCATAATAAAAAGTAATCCAACGTTTACATTTCTATTTACTAAATGATTACAACAATGACAAGTATTGAGATTACAACAATTAAAACATAAATTATAATTTTATTTATGTAATAAGTAAATTTTCTTTTGATCTTAATAAAAAATTACTCGGATATATTAAATATGTGCGTGGTACAGTATGTGTAAAGCCAATCGAGAATTTATGAGCAAAATATGCATGGTCCACTGTACAGTGACATTTTCACAAGGTAACTGGACGACTGTAATGACGCTGACGTCACAACATGGCGATCGTTTTACGCTAAAAACTATAATTACATTATTATAGGTATAAATATACAAAATATATAGCAATGTTTATTTCGTTTTCATTTATTTATATTCAAAATTCATATGCGACATGTAATTTCTAAAAAGTCGAAGACTTGGACGGGCCCATTACCGATCTCAAATTGTCTTCGATCGGTAAACTGCCTTACCGTTATTAATGCTTAATATACTATTAAATAACTGTTTATTTATTGAAGAATTAAAAATGATTCGTTTTTTGTCGTTTTTCGCGTGTCCCCTGAAAAATAAATCCCTCTCCGCCTCTGCGGCCGCCGGTTAAGCAATGTGTGAATTCTAGTGCGGATCATAACCTATACCAAGTTGTCCAGGTGGCCGAAAGGCATTCTGGGTAGAGCTGGGCACTTTTGCACGTTTGCTAGTTAACATTCTTGTTCAGAACAAGATTTGTTTCAACTGATACAGTCGCTACCCAAATAAACTGACTCAAATGTCACTTGCAGAACATTTTTACTAAGACTTGAAGTAATTAGTGATATTGATTGCTATGACATTAATGTGTTCGCGGTTTCATAACAGAATCAGAAATTTATCTGGAGTATGTTTATATATGTACAAAAATTGTTAAAAACATTGAAATATATTTAATTATGTAAAATAGTTTGTACTAAAACGACATATTGTACACCTGACATCAATCCATGTTAATGTAGTTTAATTATTCTTACTCAACTAGGTATTTCTTAAGAAGCCTTTTAGTCTATATACAGAAAATACATGCGTTTAATTTGTAACCATAGTAACAATAATAGTCTGAAGAATTCAGGTAAAATTAAATAGTAGGTTAGTTAGCTTAATGTGAAATACGTTTTATGGCCGGTTGGGCAATTTGAAAATGATTCTACTGTTATAGAAATAATTTTGAAATTTGGTTAATTATAATAGTTAGAATTGTGAAATGATGGTTTATTTTGAATGGATGATGAAACAAAATAATATTGCAAATATATACAAACAATTATTTGTTGGGAAATATATAATTATTAAATTTTATAAATAAATTGATGCATCAGATAATATAATATACACTTTATACTTAAAGTACTCAATAAATAGCGTTTAAGATGAAAAAAACATTTTTTTAATAATAAGGCTATTGCAAGAATTTTTAAATGACTTTCTAAGTACTAAATTTTAAAAGATATTGTTCTTTAAAGAGCCTCAAAGTTGAAAATATCACGAAATATCCATTAGATATTTTACAATTAATTATTGAAATTAGTGTAATATTTTAAAAAATCACGTGATCTGAAACAGAATATGACGTCAGAGCACATATAGTTTAACATGTGACAAACCATCGCCTACTTTTATTTATATAGATTAAATTAAGTAGAAGCCTTTAGGTTCCTATTTCATTTATTCTTCGTTTATTTGGAATTATATGTTCGTTGTTTCTGGCATATCTGACAGATTTGACATTTCTTTTGATTTTATTATTATTAGAATTTTTGAAAAATAGGAAGACAATCAAGAAGTAAAAAAATAATCACTAATTCTAATAATAATAATAATAATTAAATCAAATGAAATGTCAAATCTGTCAGATATGTCAGAAACATATAACAAATTATTGTTTTATTTTTCGTGGCACTCTGATAATAGTCCTTTTCAATTTAAAGAGACAGAAGATATGCGTAATGGAGATCTGCGCATAGTAAGAACAACTGATACCCATGGCGTTTGTTAAAAAAAATAGACGTAAAATGTGAGAAATATCTTAAATAACTTTAAAAAATGTTATCGAAATAAGTTAGAAAAGCTTTTATTGAAGTTAAAATGTCTAGCGATGTAAATTTTCACCGAGATTACAGGTAAGTATTTAAATGACTGCAATATTTTTCACGTTTCAATTGACAGATCAACTGGCAATTGTTCGCGCCGTTTTCTTACTATTTGCAGCGATAGAAAGAGATAGTCATTAAACTGAAAAGGTCTATTGCATTAAATCGAGTATTTTCTTTTGCTTTAATTCGTACATAATACTCATCAATGCACATTTTTCTTCATTACACTTTTTACTTCTTTATACGAAGTAAAGGAAGTATTGTAGTCGCGAAAAATTTCGGTTTTGAGATTTCAACGGAAATATCCATTTTGACCATCCCTGAATCCATTCTGACTTATTTCGTCGTGACGTCTGTACGTACGTATCTCGCATAACTAAAAAACGGTAAGCCGTAGAAAGTTGAAATTATGTATTTAGGACTTCTATAACATCTAGTTGTGCACCTCCCTTTTTGGTCATTACATAATTTCCAGAAATGGTACTTTATTTGAAGCCTATAATAGATTTTAATGAAAAACTATATTCAAATATAATCCAAAACTTTTCAAATTTGGTATAGAAGACTTTAAATATTTATTGGAATAACATAACAGATTTTGGTTAAAACAGGCTAACCGGAAGTGATATATTACCTGAAGTTGTTAACAGTTTTTCTTGAATAAATTGGTTTCATTTTGATTTTAGAAATAAATGCTTCAAATAACAGTTTTAGAGAATTAAATTCTGCGTCTAGCACATCAAGTATTATTAAATTAGCCCTTTGTATAAGCGAGATATGTAAATTTAAAACTTATATACTTTTTGGTTTTTGTAATTAAGCTTACTATGGATTAGGACAAAAAATAACAAAAAAATAAAAAAATAGATGTTAATGTCAAATTACGTCAAACACGTGCAATTTTATAATTGGGTCTATACTTCATCTTCATATTGGTCTTGCGTACAAGGAAGTCGTGTGGTGTCCACATCAGATTTTTTAAAGAGCAAATTAAATTTTTATCATTGAATTTTCTATGTTCGGGAAAAAAGCAAGCACCCGGTATATACACTGTTTACATTCAAAGTGATCTAATTTCATTCAGATATTTACTCTATAAAAATCAGTTATATAATGACAAATAACTTTCACTAATGTTGGCATATTGCTTACTGCATGATCCTCAGTTTTATGAATTAAAAGATATAAATGGCATATAATACGCCCAATCAATAATGAATTACTTATATAATACAAAGATCTGTTATGGTATATGGGCAGAACTGTCGTATATAAATAAAATATGTTTAGTATTGTATTAATCAGATATTCATTGTATCTCTCTCTAACCATATAAACCTCCTTTTTTAACAGGTGAACTATACATATTCGTAATTTACATATGACATGTGTTATATAATTTCACCTACATATAAATACACGTTCGTATATCAAAATTATTTAAATTGCTGCACCTATGATGAATATTAATAATGTATTGTCTATTTCTTCCTGATTTTTTGCACAATTTTTGATGCATCGACATTTAAAAAATTGACATTTTCTTTATTTAACAATATCCGCATATTTTGTATATTTATTCAAATTAGCCATTTACTATTAAAATCGAAGAAAATTGACAAAGATAGTGATTGAACAAAATTTTATCTATGTCAGTAAATATACTATAAAATAAAACAATAAAATTTTATATGAAACATTTTTCTTAATTTCTAATAGTAAACTATTATTCCTGAAAGATGACTATTCAAGCCCATTTGTAAGCCGTCTGATATAATATTACTTGCAGATAACTTCATTGCATTTCGTATGCACAGGCGTGCAGCATGAAATATTTATGGACGCATTTTAACTGAATAAATAAGAGTAATTTATTTGAAAATTATGTTTCTTTCTAAATAATGCCTTTCTGAAAGATTTATGTTTTTCACTTATGTTTTTGCAAAATTTAAAAACATAGACTTAACTATAAATCAAGGAATAATAATATAATTTAAACGTCAACGCCACTGGGTAAATATTAGCACAGAGGGCAGTGTAGTAGATGATTAGGTACCTGTAATTCTACGACATACGTCATTATTATTTATAGTGTGTTAGAAAGTAATGCCACTATTTACATATATCTGTCACACCACATAAATTAAATAGACATAAATCAAATAATCTTTCTCTTTCTAACACAAAATGTTGCTAAGCTACTGCTATAAAGTGATGTGTATTCTTTCTTCGAACAAATGACCTTGAATAGTCATCTTTCGTGAATAATAGTATAACGAAGTTATTTGAAAATCAAATATTGGCCAAGGTTACCAGAACATTTAACTTAGTACAATTATTTGATTTAAAAAAAACAAAACAAAAGCACATCTAAGTTGACCTATGAAAGGTAAACAAAAAGTCTTATTTATTCGAAGTCATAACTCTTATAGTTTTCGAGATAGCAGAAGTAAACCCCCTTAACAACTCATTTTTCACTGCCTTATATCTCGGAAACTATTAAAGATCGGGCCCATGTTGATTAAGCCTTTTTTACTCATTTTGGTCAGTACTATAAGCCCTTTCATTTTAATCCCGACGTATGATTACATTATGTATATATATATATATATATATATATATATATATATATATATATATATATATATATATATATATATATATATATATATATATATATATATATATATATATATATATATATATATATATACATATATCATGGCATATTACTACGCATTGCTGGATGTGCCAATCTGCTTTGTACACAGATTTTGGTAATGATTATCACATTGATGACATATTTGCACCGTGCGGGCGTTTACCAGGTGTCACCTCACGGACACTCATCGCTGGCGTGGAGAGTGCATCGCAGAGGTCAATTTTGTGCCATTTAAAAGATACTATGATAAAACAAATTTTAAACACAAATATACCGGAAATGGGCCCGTTCAACTGTTTTGAATTTTTTATATGTTGCAAAGAATTTAAAAATAGAAATTCCGTATTTTTTGTTTTCTCGAAATTATGCTGAATAACGCCTAAAACTTAATAATTTTTGCTCGTTTTCATAATCAGGTTAAGCATTCGCTTTAATTAATGTGACTTTATTTAATATAATATTGAAGGTTATTATACTCACCAAGTGCCATTACTATAATTAAAATAGTATTTAAATTATTTTCTATTTATAATTTAATACAACAAAGACAGTATTGATTACAATAATCAAAGCATAGTTCATAATAAAAAGTAATCCAACATTTACATTCCTATTTACTAAATGATTACAACAATGACAAGTATTGACATTACAATAATTAAAACGAATTATAATATAAAGTTATTTAATAAGTAAATTTTCTTTTGATCTTAATAAAAATTACCCGGATATGTTAAATATGTGTATGTTAGAATATGTGTAAAGCCAATTGCGAATTTATTAGCAAAATATGCATGATCCACTGTATAGTGCCATTTTCACAGGATAATTGGACGACTGTAATGACGCTGACGTCACATGGCTATCATTTTACGCTAAAAAAAATATTATAGGTATACAAATGCAAAATATATAGCAATTTTTATTTCGTTTTCATTTATTTATATTAAAAATTCATATGCGACATGTATTTTCTAAAAAGTCGAAGACTTGGACGGGCCCATTGTAAAAGATAGCGACTTGTTCAGTAAACAATTTATAATTTAAATATTTTTAGGCCGAATCTGTACAGTAAATTACAAGATAAAATAAAAAACTGAGGAATTTCAATTTATTTTCTTAAATGTTTTACTTAATTTACTTCTTTTATGCAATTAATTTCGGAGATTTAACTTTTTGTTTATTTCTTATTCTACTTTAAAAAAAATCAATCTAGCCACTCATGCTCCCTGGTTGCTAGTTGTTTATTTATGTATCAGTTGGTTGGCATGGTTACGTGATGGTAAAAGTGAATTATTTGATTCTTTCCTTTTACTAAGCTGTCATTTGTTGTGACACATTTATGTCACACATGTTCGCAGTTTTTTATTTTTGATAATCAAAGTGCATTATGACATAATATGATTGATTTGTGAATTGTTGAACACTGGACGGCATAAGAGAAGGAAGTGAACATTGTTACTTTTCAACATTATGAGTTAACATATATCCTTAAAAAATTAATTGAACTTTTATCTATAAAAAAATGAATAACGTAGTAGATAGTTAAAATTGGTACATTAACATCTTCATAGATTGTGCTACCTGTCACGTATGACGTAAAATTGACGCAGATTTTGTATTGTATTTTGGAAACTTTTAGCAACATAATTTGGAAAACTTTTTAAAAAATCTGATGTGACCAACACAATACCTCCCGCCATTTTCAGCTCGAGTCACAAATAAAGATAAAAAATCCCAATTACAGAGTGGGTTCACATTCACACACATCCATGCCTTAGTGGGACTCGAATCCAGAGCCCCGATGGCACTCATGACATGAGGCGTTGCTCTAACCCTTGGACCACCGGAGCTGTATAATAAAATGAAGATTAAATTTTAAATATCGGAATAGAATAGAATTCACTAATCCAAAAATGAGGATTAGCTTAAACATTTTTGTGAATAGTTAATTTTTATTAATCTAAATACATACTTACATATTTATACTTATGCTGGAAACTGTATTGAATTCCTTTTCTATTGTTCTATTTACTTTTTTCTTTTTAAAACGTTATACTAATATTATTTTGAAGTGATTAGATCTTTGATAGTCATATTTATCTGTCAGTTACATATATTTGAATAACTGCGTTTTGTTTGTTTAAAGCGTAGGCTCTGGGATTTCAATTATAGATAATTTTATAAATTTATCCACAAAATATATAGAAAAAGTATTAATGCAAATCTATAGAAAATTTAATAATCTTTAATTTTTATAATAACATTAATCTCGAAAAAATAACATTTAAAGGTATTTTTCGAAGAAAAACTATTTAGAGCTTCTAGTAAAGTGCCATTTCCGGTTATCCGATTTTCACCAAAAACTAATGTTCGAAATACAAGGTTTCAAAATTTTCTGAATGATATTATTTGAGTTAGAGTGGAGGATCCACACAAACACACAGACATCATCGTGAAAATGTTAAAATTGGATTCTAGGGACATTAAAACGTGTTCATTTATCAAAATCTCGATATGCGATTTTTAACACGATCCCTATACCTCTCTTACCAAGGGTAGCGGGAGGTAAAAATGAATAACGCAGTAGTAGATAGTTAAAATTAGTACATTAACATCTTCATAGATTGTGCTACCTGTCACGTACGGCATGTAAAATTGACACAGATTTTGTATTATATTTTGTAAACTTTTAGCAACATAATTTGGAAAGGAGATGGAACAAGAAGTAACAATGATTCGGACTAGCAGTCAATAATAAAATTTATTCATGCCGACGTTTCGACCATACTATGGTTATGGTCTTCTTCAGGGCTAGAATGGTTCAGTTGAAGAAAAATATACACATGTGGATAAGCGTAGATGCAAAAAAGACGAACATTTAAGAATATAAATAAATAAATAGTTAAAAATCACAGATCACAGAGTGATAATAGTCAATTAATAAAAAACTTCTCCTTGATGACTATAATAAGCTTTGCTGAATACAATTTTTTTTAAATGGTAACCGTAAAGCTTTTTGTTATACAAAAATTGAAAACTTTTTTAAAATCTGATATAATCTATGTAAAATTTCCATTTACAAAATATGTTTACAAACTAATTAAACATTAAAGTGATACTATTTCTTAAGAATGTCATGACACATATTAAGAAAGTTCATATTTGTTTAGTACTAAGCACTTTGTAACTTCTGTATGTATTTCAAAATTTTTTCAAGCAAACATATTACATAATACAAGATCAACATTCAAATATATTCTAAATACAACCCTGGTAATTATATACCGGTATATAACAATACAGTTCCAAGAAAATCGTATTTACACTTTAAACCCATGGCCAATGATATCGAATATCGGCCTCAGCGTACCTGCGCCTTTAACCATTGGTTAGTTAAACTGTGGTGAGGAAGACACCCTTCCAGCTTTCTGATTGGTTGGTTAGGGATAATAGAATATCATAAAGGGAAATATTTGCAGATATAACCATTTTGTTTTACCGTAAAATGTTATGGATACAATTTTGAATTCATTGTTGCAACAATTGTTGATAATAATTTTATAATATATTAAATAGGCTTCAAACTAACTGTATATTATAAAATATAAACATATTACACAAATATGTTAAATTTGAAATACCTCATAATTTCAAATTTACCCCAACTTCGTCGGTATATTATAACAAAATGTTAAATTTATAGAATTAAATAATTGTATGTTTTATAAACTTAACATTACATTATTATATATTGACGAGCGAAATGATGAGGCCAATTTGAAATTATGATGTATTTCAAATTGACCTCAATTTTTTGCACGTCTGTATACTTAAACATTTACAGTGTCCCATTTAGAGCTGCCACCATTGGGATCTCGAGAACTATAAGAGTTACAATGTCGGTCAAATAGAACTTTTTGTGCACTTATAGGGGGTCATATCAGATGTGCTTTTGTTTTCCCAATTATTCTCACAGAGCACTAGATAATAACGAATAACTGAATTTTGTTAATTTTTTCTTTTTCAAACAACTTCTAAACAATTAGTAATCGAGACAAATTTTTCCAATAAAGAAGTTAGATACATTTATTGTCTATCTAGTGGCGTACGAAAATATTTTTTTATGGGTAAATTTTCGAGATATAACACAAACTTATATTTTTTTAAATGGAACCCATATTTGATTTTTACTTTAAGAAAATTCTTATTTTTTTCTCTTTCGATTGGT